>VDFB02053201.1:141147-160488 GCA_007258455.2 Sequoia sempervirens | reverse complement strand
TTAAGAGAAGATGAATCGATATTAATCTTAGGCAATAGATCAATGCTACATACATTAAGTGCCAAATCGGTGTCAACGAGATTACATCTAATTCCAATGTTATTAATGTTAACTATAATCATTAGAGGGTCTGCTTGTTTCTACACATCGGGGGACATAAGTTTTTGTGGATAGAATGTAATATTCAATGAATCCACAAGAATATAAGCTATCAATGCATTAGTATCTGCCAACCTGGTAGAGGCATGCAAGAGAATCTTCTGCAATGCTTCCTGAAGCATACCTTGATAAACTGGAGCAGACTGAAGCAAGTCCCATAGTGAGATCTTGGCCGAAGTAACATGGAGTTGCTTGAAAAGATCGTAATCACTAGGTGCTTTAGTTTTAGGTTTAGGAGCTTGAGGAAGGCTTGGTTGTTTATTCATTCTATTCTTGTAAGTATGGGCTATCACTCTATAAGAGGGATCCATAGAAAGGTCAGGAGAGTCACTATCAAATGGAACACCATCAATAGAACAAACCATTTTAGGAGAAGGACTAGCTCGAGTCATGTAAATGAACGCTCTCTTAGCCCTTTGAGGGGAAACAAAGACATATATTACATTTACAGAATCATCACAACTAGTAGAATAATTGTTTGAAGAAACATTTTCAACATCGATCTAGGGAGGATTAGATGTGGAAGGAGATTCATCATTCGCTAATGCATCATCTCTAGAAGAGAATGCATTGGAATGAAGAGAAGGTAGAGTAATGTTAAGAAATGTATCAATGATTTCATCTTCTCGCAACAAGATATCCTTCAAAGCAAGAGGAATCTCATGAGAAGGATCAAAGATACAAAGTGACATGGGAAAATCCAAGTCACTATCACATACATGAAATGGAACATCATTACATTTTGAATATAATTAGATATTGAACTAATAAAAGAAGATATTAAATTCATTTTGAATATGGTAAACTAAAGATAATATATAATAGATAAACAAGTCAGTCGAAGGCTGATGTATTACTCTTGCTTTGATGGTATGGAATGGGGTTCGGGGCAGTGTCCCAAATTTTTTTTTGGGGAAGGATAAATATTTGATTTGTCCTTTTTTTTTTTATCAAGGGGTGTTCACGTTGGGTTAACCAAAATATAGATATGGGGGATTCGCTACTCACAAGTTCTCTTCATTCAGAGAGCCTCACGGGGTGAACTGCCCTAAACTACCTCAGGGAACAAAGCAAAATTCCTAGAACCAGAAAGAGCGAATCACAAAGGTTTTGTGGACAAACTAACGAACTCTCAGCCAAATTATGTAAAAGCATAATACAAATGACAGTGTGGCGTGCTGGCATCCCAGAGGCACGCTAGCGTCTCGTACGAACCAGGAACTAAGTTTATCACAAAAAACAACAAAGTGACTATCAATAATCTAATTACTGAGAACTTCAAAAAGTATTGGAAAATAACAAAATGTGATAAAGCTGAAATAAAGTGAAATAGAAATGATAAAGATAAAGAGAAGAAAGGAAATGCTCACAACCACGCAAGTGATGAAGCCTCTAGCACATGAATGTCTTCAATACCTACATGCGTAAGATCTAGAGAAAGTGTTGGGGCTATATAGTGGTTTGCCTTAGTCAAACCCCCATTTTGGTGTTCCCACCTCCATGGACATTCAAATAGATAAAGAGAAGTAGAGTATGCAAGTGAGATGTGATAAAAGCAATCCCCACTCGAGGAGGAGAACACGTATCATAAAGTAAGGATGCAACAGATAGAGGATATGTAATCCCAAGATGCTCGCAAGCACAAGATAAGGGAGATAGAGCTGCAAGGCTTAAGGAAGCCAAAGAGGGAGAGCAAGATAACTACTAGAGCCAAAAGTTTTGCAAAGAGTGTTGTAAGGATGTGAGGGTGCTACTGTAACAAGCTGTATGGAGCTGTGCAAGCAAAATAACAAGAGAGAAAATGTCAGAGCCAAGGCTAGAAAGAAGCTAGAGTGAAGCTAGAAGCACTTAGAAGGAGCCATAAGATTGAAAAGATAGCATATATAGAGAGAAAAGAAGCTTCCTGGGCAGTTATAAGGAATCCCGAGCCGTTACCATCGAAAAAATTAGCTGACAAGAGGTAAACATGCACGAAAATGGTCGTTTGAACGTTGAAACATTGCGGGACGCTAGCGCAACATATGAACATCTGCACAACACACTAGTGTCCAGACACATCACACTACAAAATGATGAGAACAGGAAAAGCAGAAAGTTTAATGCAAAACTGATGCACGAAAGTAGCTACTGAAAAGGGATCCTGAGCATCCAGAGAGGGGAAAAAGGCTGATGCAGGGGCTAAAATGAGCCTACACAAGTTCTAAGGGAGTGGACACTAAAGTGGATACAAGAATGTATGTGAAACTGCAAGGGGTGCAATTTTACACCATTACAGTCTTTCTCATACATTTAAACATACACATAGAAAACATTTGATAGATTATCCTAGTAGGAATTTGGTTGAACAAGTTCCCTAAAGAATGTTGTCCTCACTCAAATTATTTTTAAGATAAAAGAATGGAAAGGAAAACACATTTTAAATCACTTTTTGTTCAACTTGTGACTACGTTATTGAGAAATCAAAATGATTTATTAGGGTCAAGCTAAAGCAAGTGACAAAGAAGGCCAAAAGGAAGAAGTCTCTAGTAAAGGTTGTTGTTTAGTTATCAAACCTTTAGTTGGATTGATGCATGTTTTAATTATCTCACCATCAACATTTATAGTTACATTCCTTGCGTAAATTGTGCGCTGATACATTAATCAAGAATCATGACTTTCCCCTTCATGCCATTATTCCTTTCCTCTTTTGGAATCAAATATCCTCATCTCTATACACTTGTTCAATATTGATTTTTGATATCTTAATAGAGTCTAGGCCGAGTTACCTCTTCTATGCATTAATGGATGAGGGTTCAATGTTCTTCTTCCTTTCCTACACATCATTATTTTTCATGTCTTCGGCATCTCCAAATACTCTACACATACAATTTCTTGAGTACTCAATGAAGAGAATGAAGATGTGCAAAGAACAAACCTTGGTCTTGACCATACATTTAAACATATGTGTAGCAAACCTTTGATAAAATATCCTCAAAGGCATTTGGTTGAACAAGTTACCCAAGAAAATTTGTCCTCACCCAAATAATTTTGAAGATAAAATAAATGAAAATAAAACACATTGTAAACCAACAATTTTGTGCAACTTGTGACTATGTTATCTGTTAGAGTAAACTACATTTACGCCTAAGTTTACTTAGGCATTAGTTTTGCATTTTGTTATTCAGGTAGTTTTTCTCGTGCTGGGAAGTTTCTCACATGTCACCCACCTTTCATGCCTTTTTAAGGAACTTTGTACAATATGTAATTTATCTCATCTCTTTCATTTTGTGTTCTTTAGTGAAATAGCCTGTGCGCTTCTTTTGCTCATTCGTGAAGGTTTATTGGCAAATGTTTCTCCTGGGTTATTCGCTCTAACATTATCAAAGAATAGAAATAATTTCTTGGAGCTAGGCTAGAGCAAGCCATAAAAAGACACAGTACATGCATCTTTGATTGAGGTTGTTGCTACTATAGATGTTGAGGGGAAAGATGAAGACTTGATAGTGGTTATCTATGCCTTCTTCTAATGAGGTTCCTAGGGACCTATTGCCCCTTAACACCTTATACTTATTTGTTAAGATTCTTCAATTGAGTAATGATAAGTAGGGGAATGGGAATAGAGGAAAACACCAATTCTTGCAATCCTATGTAAATATGTTTGAGATCATGAGAAACTAGGTTGTTCGAATGTAGGAAACTCACCTAGGTTTTGTTTATGTATATGTGTGTAAATATGTTTGAGCTCATGAGATAATAGGTTGTTCCAATGTAGGAAACTCAACTAGGCTCTTTCTATGGGTGTAAACTATGATTTTTAAATGATTTTAATAAGAATGAAATGCTAAAGTAAAATTGGAAAAGAAAAGAAATTCTCTACTACTTACAAAAAACAATAAATTACATGTTCAAGACTAGTAATAGTGTCTTTTTACCTTTTCAAGGTGCAGTTCTCAAATGAATGCAACTAGACTAATTTTTAAGTGCAATCTAATATATACGAGCTAATGATTTTTTTTTTCAACACAAAAATACAAACTGAAAAATGTAACTTTGCCTAAATGACGCTTTTACAAAATGATAAGTGTACAAATTTTTAAATTTGAAATGCAACTTGTATAACTTTTTAGAAAATGGAAAAATGCATCTTTTGATTTCAATTTTTATATGCAATAAAATCCCTATTAAATGTGCTAATTTTTAAAATTTTCTAATCTAAACGATGATGTAAATTGATTTTTCTATATAATGTTGTTATGTTTTTTGTACCTATGTTATTAGGATATTATCATAATTCCCAATTGATCCATTTGATTTCAATTTAAATGTATGAGATTGCATGACACTTTATACTATACAATAATTTTTATATAATTTTACATTTTTTAGGTTCCGTTATTTTCATATGATGCTATGGGATGTTAAACTCACATATATATTGCATATAATATATATATCTTGAGATTTTTTGGATGCATGTCTATTCTATATTGTTTACTACATGGGGTTGAGAATCCATTTCTATGTTGTGATTTATGAGATGAATTCTAATGAGATAGATTCCATGGATATTAGAACACTAGAGATGTGGTGTGTATGGCATGTGTGCATTTCTTATTGACTTTAGTTACTGTTGCTTTAACTGTTATTATTTGATGAGACTTAATATGTGCAATGAGTGTACATGAAACATGTATAAGATAATGGGAGTTAATTCAAAGAGAGTAATATGGATGCATGTGAAATGTATTAATCATTCATGTTACGATTAAAATTTATCCATTTTCTAACTAGTGTAGCCACATACCCAAGTCTTGTGAGACCCTAGGTACCCTTATTTTACAAATTGTAAATATTAACCTAATGTATAAGATTTTAATTATCATGTATTAATATGTTTCAAGTATTTAGAAATGGATAGTTTCACATATCCATTTTTTTGAGTATTTTTTAATAATTAGAAAAGTGTTTGGATGGATTTTTATAAAAGTGACATTTTTTAGGCTTCTAAAAGAGGCAATGTCATGTCGTTTGGGTGTAATTTAGATATTTATTTGGCATATATGAGTATGATTTTTTTGGAAGCATCTAAAAGGCTATAGGGGGAATTTTGAGCATGATTAGTTGCCTAATTTAAATTATATTTCATTTGTAATTGGAATATATATTTGGATTTGAGTTACATGCGAATTTGAATTTAAATTTGGAGATATTTTGGTGAGGGATACTATTATAATTATTATACTCTAAAAAATAAACGTACCTTATTATCCAAAAAGTGCTTTATAGACTCCTTGGCTCCCCTTGAAGACAATGAACACATTTCAATAATCTATTGGGTGAGGCCTTATAAACTAGAGTCAAGTTAAACCAAAACAAAGGGTTAAGAGGAGGGGTTGATTCTTTTGTATTTTATTATTGCAATTTGAGAGCTAGAGAAGGGGAAAGTAAAACAAAAACCAAGAGGGTTTGAATTTGAATGAGATTTTGGAAGTTTGAGAAGTGCTCTTGAATTTTAGAAGGATTGGAACTTGGCAAAGCTTGAAAAGAGTGTGGGTATTATCATATTACAACTCAAAGTTTAAAGCTTACACAAGGTAGGATTCCTGTGCTATTCTATTTTTCATCTTGTTTATCTCTTCTCCCATGAAATAAATGGTATTATTTATTCCATAAGTATCTAGAAAGGTTAAAATACTTCCACCCTTGTATTATTTGCTTTAGTTGAAAAAAAACATGCTTGAAATCCATTAATGAAGTCTTAAGATTTATGGTTAGTTTTCCTTTTGTGTATATTTGCTAAAATAATGGAAGCATCTTCTTGTATACTTTAAATAGTGTTTTATGCCTTGTTGTGGGTCTCCATTTAGATTTAGACTTACCCTAGCAAGTATATGATAGTAATATGTATGGAAGGCAAGGATTATTGATTCTATCCATTAAGTGTATGAACTTACCTAATAAGGGCTAATTTATGATTAGGAGGAATAAGGTGTGATGATGTCAGGCATATGTTTTCTATAATTTTCATCCTTGAGAGGGTAAGGTTTTATGAGTTATGTTCCTTAAAGATTGAGATTTCAAGAAGGAACTTGCTATGCCATACTATGTGGATTTGAGGTCCATTAGTGCTACACTTTCTTGCCTTGATCACCAATGATTCAATAGTGTTCCACATTGTTCTTGAGATAAGCTTAATATTTTATATTTTCCAATGTTGTGACTATTAATATTTTTTTCTCACCTTGGCCGAAATAGACACTAGGGAAGTCTTAGAAAGTTCTACAAGGTCATCATTTTGGTTATAGGTCTTTAGGGGTTTTAAAGTCATGTTTTATAAAGCATGAGTGGGTGATGTTAGACATGTTATTCAAACTTCAAATCCTCAAAAGTATTGAGGAAAACTTGGAGGAAGTCCTAGTCCAAAAGAGAGTGAGTCTTAAACCTCATGTTGTGACATTTGTTAAGGGTATGTTTTAGGGTTTAGAGGTCTCTTGGGTTAGGTCACTGATCTTATTAGCATTTTGTATTGTAGAAGAATGAAAAAATGATTTTGAATGCTATGCATGACATGTTTCATGACCAAACAACTATGCATGACATTTTTCAAGATCAAGGAGAAGAACATGCAATGTTCCAAGAATCAAGGAGTTTGAATCTTTCTAAATGAGGATATTACAATTTTCTAAGACCTGTCAAGTATGTGACATATTATGAAGAGCTATCTGATTTTTTGAAAAATTCCTTTATGAAGTTTCTTAAACCTAAAGAATCAATGCACAAGATCATTGATGTCTTTAGGAGTCTCCACAATATGTACATAAAGTATTTTATTTTCATGAGTGAGCCCAAACCTTTAGGTCATTAGAAACAAGTCTTCCATGTTTAAAAGTTTTGATAAAAAAATGGATGCAACTTGTAGAGGATAGATTAGACTTTCCTATATATGAAAATAAAGGATTAGGGAGTCCTATAAGTAAAGAAATGATAAATCAAATTGAAGAAACAATTGTGTAGAGGAATAGAGCAGTGAGAATAGGCAGTTTGCATCGGATCTCATAGGTTTGTATCATCATATAAAGGGCTTGTTGAGCTGTCAATCCATGTGTGAAGTCTTTGAGGTCTATAGAATTATGAAGAACTATGTCAAAACAATACAGGTTTTCATGACTATCAAGGTCATGCTTTGAAGGAAGATGACTAGTCAAGTCCATTCGACGATCAAAATCTACATGTGTTTGTAAGGCATATATGAGATTTAGTTTTGAACATAATATTGGTAAAATAAGTTATGGAGAATTTAATAGAGATAATCATTTGATAGGATCTGGCAAAAAAATGTTGAAGTTTTTTAAAGTTGTAGTATCACAAGAAGACTAAGAATATCCTTTTGAAAGAAAGAATAACACTGTGAAATATAATTTCTTAAGAAACATGAAGGAAGTTTGTAGATGCTAATATAAGGCCTTTTATTTATGGAAATCTACTACATGTGACTAAGGCCCTAAGCACACCAATATTACAATCACACAATAAAAAATACCCTTTAAGAATCAACAAAAGATAGTCATCATATAATAACACAAGGGTAGTCCATAGAGCATAGTTTGAGATCCTATAAAGAAATTATAGAAGGATTTTTTAAAATACAAGTGATAGTCCCTATGAAGGCAACCAAGCCACACTTTATTTTCAAACAATGAACACCAGAAATGTTAATCCATAGTGTATCCATCGATGGTGATAATACATAGCTTGTCTATTCATAGTAAGGATGCAGTAGTCTATTATCTATTGATAGTGATAAGACAATAAGGATAGTATCATAATGTTCTAAAGATTAAGTGTTTCCAAGATGAATGAAGGGTACAAAAACTTAGAGAGAATAATAGAGATCATCAAAGTACATGACGATGATAATGATAATTGGTAGTGTGTTAAGCTATAATGGTGTTAAGAAAATTCCACAATGAAGAGTATTATGTCAAAACCTAGAAATGCAGTGATATTCCATAGAAAGAACCTTTAAATTCTACATGAGTTTTATAGTGCATGACACCTTGTGAAGGAGGTGCAAGGCAGGGAGATGATAGTCTATGGATAGAAAGTTAAATAATGATCAAGAGTCACAGTATTTAATAGAGCTAACCCATAGTTAACAGTATGACCATCTTAGATGATTGCAAGACTATATGGAAAAGATATCTAAGTGGAAGGTTCAATGTATGATAGTCTAAATAGCCATGCACTAATGATAGAGTTTCATGGTCTATATAAGAGGCTACCATTTACTGTGTGTTTGTCTAGAGGTGGTTATAAAAGGTTATCTTGTGATAAAAATGATGGACAAGAGGACAATGAGAAAAAGGTTGTATGACAATAAAGAGAAAGTCATGAATATGACAATGTTTCAAGAAAACTTGCATGAAAGTTGAAAGGTAAAAGGAATGAATGATAGACAAATCACAAGGTAGTAATAGGCCAGTACAAAGAAGAAGAAAATGAAGAGCTATAGTATTAAATCCTTGAATGATTGAAAATAGATGTAAGAAGAGGTTATTCTATGCTATTTCCAACACTTATCAAACCCTAGGTATGCTTGCATGAAGATATATAATGAATACATAATAAGGTTAAGGAAACATTAAGGTAGACTCATTTGATAGAAGAGGAAAAGTAGCATAGTCATGTGATGGTAGAGGATGTTGAAGCTTCCTAATGGAATTTTTGGGTGTATCAATGACCTTAACAAGGCACTGCTAACTTGGAGATTGTTGTTGAATGTGAAAGGAAGGGTGATTAGAATGCTATCAATTTTTCTCATATGTCTTCACCACTTAATATAGTATAAGAACAAGGAAAAATATATAATGGAGATAGTCTATGATAGAGTTCAAGTGACAGTTCATGAGCCAACATAGTGAACATGGTACTTTAGAAGATGACCAAGTGAATACTCTATGCCAAGATATGTGAAAAGTCCATGAAAATCAAGATTATTTATGACAGTTGTATCCACATGGAGGAAGCACAAGGTGATTGGTTAAAAATCATAAATAATCTCTTGGGGATGCAGTGAAGGGAAGCCTTATCCAACATCTTTAAGGAGTTATAATTCAGTTTAAACTCATTAAAACATGCCCTATTATCATGCAAATAGAAATCAAGAAGGATAAAGTCTAGTTTGAGTAGTGAAGAAAACACTATAGGAAATTTCCAACACCTTGCAATCATCTAGGAGAGTGGAGGTTATTGATAAGATATTTTATAGGAGCATTCAAAGGAGATGGAGTTAGAAAGTCAAGGATTCCTTCCTTCAATGCCTTGTTAGAGCTTTGAAAGGAGTTAAACTAGGAGTTGATTCCACAAGTGCCCAAGGAAGTTGGTCAAATAGTCAAGGAAAGAATCTTCATTCATTACAAAGTATGTGTCCTATATTCACTCATATTGGTTAGATATGCAAAGGGATATCTAATAAAGGAAAAAAGACATGCATTTTGTATGATGACTTATGATGTAACACTATCTATCAATTTTCAAGAATTTTGGACTTAGTTTTCCTAAGAGAAAATATTGAAAATAGACTTGTACTTAGCTGAGACATACATTTTGATCAATAAAAGAAGTAATTTTTGCCTACTCAAAGCTGTGTATTGTGCATTCTTGTAAAATTATTGATTCTATATTGTGATAAAAGAAAATTATATTTGATTTACTATCTCATTTTTCTTGTCTTTATGTAGTGGTATATGCATTTGCATGTCATAGCTTGTGTTTATTTATTATCAAGTTTCATGTAAAATTCAATCATGAATGTTATTCCTACTAAATTTTGTCATAAACTCAAAAACCTTTCTATGAAACACTTATGCAAACATGTCAAAACTTGAGTTGTGTATGTTTTTTTGGCTTCTATAATCACATTGTGTATCTTTAAGCTAGTACAAATAATTAAATATTATGGTATATCACCTCTTTTTGAGGTTTTATGTTCAATTAAAAATTTAGTTTCTACCATTTTTCTTTGTGAATAGAATTAGAATAAGTTAATTTAGTTGCTACACTAGGGGACCCAAGCCTCTCAGGAGATTCACTCCAAATTTCAGGTCACCCACAATTTAGGAATCTTTCATTTGTGTTAGTTGGAAGGAGAGTTGCTATACTAATCCTCCAAAGGGTGCATTCCAACAATGGAAAACCTTGCTTGAAAATATGTGAGTGGATTCATATTACTCTCTTTTAGCAAGGAGGGACTTAAGAGCATCAAATTGGTCAAGAGGTAGATATACACAATTGATTTGGAGTTTTCAATCTCATAGAGTTTGGAGTTGACGAGGAAATTGCTAAATCTCTATTCCTTTATTTTATTTATGTTGAAATTGATTTGCAAGTTGTAGAAGAGGAAATTGTTCCTTAACTATATATAGAAGCTATAATATAATATTAATATTTTTATTATATATAATTACATGATAATTTATAATTAATTTCATTTATAATTCAATTTTCTAAGAAAATGGATAATGAAAGTGTTAAGTCTATTTAAGTGAATAAGGACATTTTCATTTTTTTTTTATAATTATTGAATTTAATATTTTGGCTAATGAAAATGTGGTTGGATAGATTTATAGTTGAGTGACCCTATGAATGGGTCCCTAATGTTTTGGATCCAATAATTATTCAACACGTGATTTAGGCCTATCTTATCATATATAAGCCTTAAATTTGTTGCACTAAACATTTAATATAAAGTTTCCTTATGTTTTATTATACTAGGAATGTGTATGAATGATTTCGATGATATATTGATTTAGTAAGAAATATCATCCTTTATCATCTTGGTTGAAAAATTAAGAATTTGCTAAATTTAAATACTTGTTTTATGATAGTCAAGTTCACTTGTTTACTAGTATAATCTTGTTATTTTTGTGTAAGCAATGAATGTGAGTTAGCCATGGTGAATGGTAAACTAGTGGGTGGTGAACATTGTTTGTGTAAGTGATCGAACACTGTTTGTAGCAAAAAAATTGTCATAGACTCTTGAATCTTTCCTTATTATAGATATTTTTAAAGTGATATTTATTCTTGTAGGTTACTTGGGTGTTTATTAGTTATTGGGGTCTTTTAAATCAAGCTCATATATGAAAATGTAGCTAAGAAATCTTGACAAAATGTTGATATCAATTTAACACAAAATTGCAGGCAATAAATATGTACTTGCATTGATGAAATGAGGTGTATATAAAGGAATTTTGAACAAACTGAATTCCAAAATTGGAGGGAAAGGTTTCTTCAAAATTCATAACAAACTATGAGAGATAACTACCTCACTAACTATGATCTTGCCACCTCAGTAAGCGATTATCCTACAAGTGTAAAATAAATGATGTAAAAGAGTAAAACATAATTTTTACACCAAAAATCACCCTAAAGAATAGCTTAGGTGGGGACAAAATATTGGGTCCTAACAACTAGGCCTGATGAGATATCCAAGTACAATGCACCTCATAAAAAAAGGAGAAAACCTTGTAGGAATAAAACCCACAAATGAGGGTAAATGAAGATGACTAGAAGGCTCCACCCAAGGATGATGCTACTAATAAAGTGGACCACACCTCAAGAAGAGCTCATAGATGAATGAAATCACTCTTAGTAAAAGTTTTGGTGAAGATGTTAGTAAGCTACTCTAAAGTTTGGGAAAAGACTAAGTCAGTGATCTGACCATGAATGAGATCTTGAATGAAATGCATATGAATTTCAATGTGTTTTTTTCATTGGAGATGGATTGGATTCTTGCATATGTGGATAGTACTTTGATTGTCACAATAAATGACCATGGGATGTTTGAAGGAAATACTAAACTAAGTGAGAATATGTTGAAGCCAAATAGCCTCAGTGGTTGCGTTAGCATCTCTTCGATACTCTACCTCTGTGGAAGATAAATAAATAACATGTTGCTTTTTTCTAGACCAACATAGAGGACCATACTCGAGGGAGAAATTGTAACTGAAAGTAGAATTACAGGTTTGAGAATCACCAACCCAATCTAAGTATGTATAGCCAACCAAATCAACCTCTATGCCAACTCTATAATGAATACAAATTGTGATAGTTCCTTGAAGATAGTGAAGGATCCTCTTATATTCTTTCTAATGCAACTCATGAGGCTCTTGTATAAATATCAAAACCATGCCGACAAGACATGAAATGTCAATCATGCTATGAGTAAAATAAGTGAGTTTTCCAACAAGTTGGCGATACAAGGTAGCATCAACTAATGGTGTAGTATTATTAGCCTCAATATTGAACCTAGAGAGAAAGGAACCTAGAGATGGATTGTAGTCAACCATGTGAAATCAAGCAAGAATATCAATTGTATACTTGGGTTGTGAAAGAGTGATCCTTGTATCAGATTGTGAAATCTCAATGTTAAGGAAGTAATATAGTAAACCAATGTTAGTAATGTCAAACTTGTTTTGGTGAGATGACTTCACTACTGCAATAAAAGATGAAGAAATCTTAGTGATTAGTAGATCATCAACACAAATTACTAATATCAATAATGAATAATCTTGTCACAAGAAGTACACATTATGATTTGAATGGCATTGAGTAAAATGAAAAGCTAGACGGAAGGAATCCATCTGGGCATACCAATCTTTAGGGGCTTGTTTGAGACCATAAATGAATTTCCTAAGTCTACACAATAAGGATGAATCCTTGACGAGAGAGCAAACTCGAGATACAAAAAATGATGCAGACAACTAGAGAAATTTTATTATTGTTTAGAATGGAAATTCTTACATGTAGAGGATCTCAAATCCTTGAGCTCTGCAATACATGCAAGCTACAAAATTTTTAGAAACTACAAAATTTTCCGCTTTCACAACTTGTGAACTCTTTCCCCAAAAAGCTACAAAAATTAGAAAATCCCCCCCATAAATAGCTCCTTTTCCGTTTTGGAGCCAAAAAACATTTGAATTATCATATTTTGGTGGTTTGGCACCACAAATTACAATTTGAAATTCAAAATTTAAAACATCATTCGAAAATTAGCACATTTTGAAAGTGTACCAACTTCCGGGAGCCATAACTTCTAATTTGGGACTCCATTTTTTGAACCGTTTGAACCGTTAGAAAGCTCTCGGAGTCAAGAACATGCTCAAAATATGCTATGCCAATTTCAACAAGTTTTCAGGCCGTTTCGAGGCTGTTTCATGCCTCAAACCTGATCTAGAAGGTTTTTAGGTGCATTTTTGGGAGACTGAAACTGTGATATCTTTCAAATCGGGAATGCTCTCGACTTGATTCTTTCGCCAATATTCTTATTTTTCCATTCTGAATCCTCCCATATAATTTTTGTCCCCAAACACCTTCAAATTCCAATACTTGCTAAAAATACTAGTTGACTAGAAAAAGCAAAAAAGCAAAACTAAAAGTAGGGAATTACATTATGATGAAAAGGGTATCCAGAAATGCAAATACATCTACAAAAATCTAACCAAAGGAAACATAAATGAAAAAACATCTTTTTGGGTGATGCAGGATTGCCCTTACACCACTGGATGCTCCTGTATCAATCCTAAACAAACCTTGATGGTTTCTTCATGTAGATCTCCTCCTTAAGGTCTCTTTGAAGAAAAATAATCTTCACATCCATCTGATGCAAATCCCATCCATATATGGCAACAATAAAAAGTGAGTCAAATAGAATTCATCTTGGCTATGAGTGCAAAGGTCTTAGTGTAGTTAATGCCAACAACCTATGAAAAATGCTTGACAACCAACCATGCCTTGTACTTATCAATTGAACCATTTTCTATAAACTTGGTTTGATAGACCCACTTACATCGAAGCGTCTTTCTTCCCTTAGGAAGCGAATTGAAATTTCACGTGATTTTTGAGTAAGGAATCATATTCCTATTGCATAGTTCTATCCCACTCAAGTATATATGACACCTCTCAAAATGTATGTGGATCTTACAAGTGGAATCTAAGAAAGCATGTGGCCCATTTTGATAGTTTGACCATGTTCATCAACCATCTACTCTATTCCCTACCTAAGTTGCTACACTGCAATGTGTCTATCTAACCCAAAGAGGGTGAGAAGTGGGTGAGTTAGGTGCTAAAATTTCATCCTACAAAGCATGCGATGAAGATGACTCCCATCACTATCCTCACTATCAAAAGAAGAAGTCTCTACCTTAGGAACTTTCTATGAATGATAGAAGTCATTAGAAGAATCATCAAAAACAAGCGAGTCCTCAATAAAAGGAGAAATATAAAGTGTAGAGTTGGTTGGAACCTCCTGAAACTTAACACTTATCTTAATGAAAAACTCATGTGTGGTTGGGTGGAGAAGCCAATATCCTTCTACACAATTTGGATAAACTACAAAGATGCAAGGTTTAGATTGAGGATCCATATCCTTGCGATGCTGTTGAGGTACTCGTACTATATCTAGAGATCTAAAGACCTTGAAGTGCTTAAATAATGATTTTCTTCTTTTCCAAGATTCAAAGGGAGTGGTACCCTTCAAGGCTTTGTGAGGAAATCTGTTTTATATGTAAGAAGCATAGTTTATTACTTTTTCTCAATACCATGGTGTAAGGCCTACAAAGTGTAACATACAATTAGTCATCTCTTTCAAGGATTTTTCTTACGTTCTACAACACTATTATGTTGAGGAGTATAAGGAACTATCCATTTCATTTCTATCCCCTTTATTGTGTAAACTATTCAAACTTAATGTTGACATATTACCCCGATTATTAGGTCAATGAATTTTGATGTTATTCCTTGATTGTTTCTCAACTAGTGCCTTGAAATAGTGAAACTCAAGTCAAAGACTTCAAATTTTTATCTAAGAAATTAGACCCATGTATATTTGGAAAAATAATCTATGAAGATGAGAACATATCTTGCCTTACTAAAGGATGGATGGAGAAATTCCCCTGATACATCATTGTGAAGTAGCTCCAAAGATTGTGTTGCCCTCTAGGATTTTGCTTTGTCAAAATTTTCTTCAAGATGCTTACCAAGGGTACAAACCTTAGAAAGACCCTTAGAGAATGTGACTCTTGGAAATCATATGAACATGTATTTTTAATTTAGTTTCTAAAGATAATGGTATTTAATGTGGCCAAACCATTCAAGCCATAATTTTCTAATCTCATTTGAATGAGTAAGCAAGTCTATGGGAGAAACATTAGATGCAAAATGTGAGAAGGTATATAACATAGAATAGTGATATGCCCTACCCAAAGATACTAAATAATTGTTTTCCAAATCTTTCATATCAAATGTATTTCGAGAAGAAATGAATCTCATGCCTTTCCCTATGTGAGTAATCTGATACATTGATAAGGATTAGTTGAAAGTGAAGGTACATGTAGAAAATTTGTGAATGTTCCTCCTTAAACTTCAACAAACCTTCTCCTTGTAACTGAATCTAGAGTATCATCACCCAAGGTGATAGTAGATGTGATATAAGGCTTTGAGGAAGAGAACTCAACCTGTGATGAACCCATGTGGTGTGAAACACCATAGTTAATAATTCAAGATGGAGATGATGAGAAAGTTTTAGCAACTAGAGCCTTACCCTTATATTTTTTTTTAAATCCTTAGCATTAGTTGAATCTTGATTTGATAAGAATGGCTTGATGAACTCAGGTACCCCTATATTATTCTTTTCAAGAAGATGAGACAGGTGGTCAATTTTTTATTCATACACTTGTGCTTATCATGTCCAGTCTTCTTAAAGTAAGCACACTTAACTCTTTCTTTCTTAGTTTTACCTTGATTTGAAGAGCTTTCAATGTTAGGTTTGGAGGACTACAATTTTTGTTCTTTCTTAGTCTCCTTAGTATCCTTGTCCTTTTGTTGTGATTTCTTCTTCCCTTGGTTTGAAGCCTTTTGTTTCCCATTCCCAACAATAAGGGCTTGATATTTTGTAGACTTCATTGTCCCCATCTTAATTAACTTATCTTTATTTTCCTAGTTAGTTGGTAATAACTATCTAAAAGCAATTTGGCTAAGGCATGCTACATCACTCTGTGAGTAGAAGGTTGAAACAACCATTGAGTAATTAGGACCTATATTTTAGAGGATAAAAATAACTAACTAACCATATTTTTTCTCTATTCCACATTCTTTAAGATGCAACCTTAGTGATTTGCATCTAGTAAAGAAGTTTTATAAGGTGTCAAATGAATTGGGGCTCAAACTAGTGAGTCATTCTCCAACTCATGGCTTCTCATTTCATCTTGTTTCCCAAAGAGTTTTTCAAAGCTATCCAAACTTAATAGGTGTATTTAAACCTTCAACATGAAAAAAGAAGTTCATAATAAATTAGACACAATAAGAATCCAAAGCTTGATTCATGCATTTATAGTTGAAAGTTCACTTAACCTTTTAACACTTCCTCATTAAAAAGGCTATTTTTTAGTCCCCATTGTTACTCTATATAACCCCTTTGTTCTTAGTATAAATTGAACTTGTAAGCCTACTACTGTAATTAAAATGGAGTTAGTTGAGTAACATGTATTTCAGTGGGGAAAGCTTAATTAAAACAAGTTTTATTAATTTTATAATTTTAGTGTGAAATTATGTCCTGCAAATCAAGAACAAAAAATAATCACTCTTAAAAAATGGCACTCAATTTCTAGTTGCCAATCAAATACATCAATTTAAAATTGCTTGATTTACCTAAATTCACAAATTTGAATCTGAAGTTTAAGCCCCCTTTGGTTGGTTGTGACCATACCATATAACCATGGAATTAACTCCTTTGAAGGATCATGCCTTTGCAAATAGGTGATTTGAACCACATGCAACATTTTAACAACAATGAAAACACCTTTGCAAATTTAAGTGATTCCAACTACAAACACAAATGAACAAAATTACCCTTTGAAAAGAAAACTAAAAAAAAGCCTTTTACAAATTTCTTTGTAAATTTAACACACCTTGCAAATCTTCAATGCATACAAAAAAATTTAGAATATCTTTGCAAAATGTACATGGTAAATTTAAGATGCCTTGCAGATATTTTTTTAATGTAGACATAATTTACAACCAGATCAAGAAGGTAAATTTACAAATTTGAACAATACTAGATGCCTTTGCAAATAGATTTTGTAAGGTACCAGAAGCAAATCATCCTTTACACAATCGATTTACCACACAACCTTTGCACAAGAAATATTCACACAAACTGACCTTCACGAAGTTGTGCCTTTATGTGCACATAAAAGTAGGAACTTACATAGATCCATGATCTTACACATATCCACAATCTCTCATAACAACTTAGCTTCAATTGCACACAAAATGAATCATGAATTGTGAGAAACTTCATAGAAATAAAAATGCAATAACATTTTCCTTGAAATTTTCTCTAATAACATGAAAATGGAGCCAATAAATCTAGACAAAATGCCAATATAAATTTAACACAAAATTGCAGAAAAAAAGTACTTGCATTGATGAAATGAGGTGTGTATAAATGAATGTTGAGCATACAAAATTCCAAAATTGGAGGGAAGGCTCTATAGTAACGAGCATTAGGCTGTAGAGGTTCATCTCTAACTACAATTAACTTCACAATTTTAAAACAAAATGATTAAATCCATGCAAAAATAAATTTCATAAAATAGTAAAACATAAATCTTACACCAACAATATATTTTTAATATGTGTAAAATATTTTTTCATTTTAGTTTACCTCAATGCTTTATAAGAAAGTTTATGATACTGGACTAATGAAATGGATATAGATATTATCTATTCATTTATCATGTTACTTGGTACATTAGAGGATGGGTTGAAATGCATGTGTGGAAATCATTAATCATTATGTCTCTTTTACTTGAACCCTTGCTTGGCATAATGGTAATAAAGGATGATTAAAATGTTCATTAATAAACTACTATCATGCTTTATTCTTTAGAAAGAGAAACAAATCTCTTAGTCAATCTAATTCATATAATTAATATTTAAGGGCATCAAATGGATTTTAATTATACTAACTTTTTATACTACTTCTTGTAGGTAGGCTTGGTATCATACATTACATTCATGCCACCTTTCATATTCTTTTATCTCTAAATTTGTGTCTCCATACAAATAAGGTTCCTTTCTCCACTTATAAGATGTTTGTACCTAGTGTGTGATGATAACACTATTTTCACTCAATGAAGCGACTTCCGCCTTGAGCATACAAGGTAATTAGTTGCTCGAAGAAAAAATGTTGGCCTTATTTTGAATGCTTGTTTCTTAATATAATTAGATTGCTTTTTAAAAATTCAACAACTTTAAGATTTTTCCTTTAAAAATGAATGCAAATTGAAATTTTACAACATCCAATTCTAAATGTAAACAAGATTTTTTTTTTCAAATTTTTTCTTGTTGATGCATTTAAAAAAAAAAATTCAATTTCAAGTGAACAATTTTTTTAGCTCTTTGTATTTAAATAAAAATGTAAAATTATAAAATCACAAATAAATGCAACTTTTAGACAATATGCAATTATTGTAAGTTTGTTGACAATGATTTGATAACATTTTATGGTTTTTTAGATGTAAATTTGATCAATTTTCTAAAAAATAATAGATTTTGAACACATACCAATAGGCTTAGATGGAAAAGGATACATGCAAAATATTTACTACTTTTGATAATTTTGTCTAGTATAGTTGGAAAAGACTTAGCCAATGGTCTATGTTAAGCAAAACAACAAGGTCAAGTACGATTATAAGCAAAACATAACCTTAGAAAAGAATGGACAAAGTTCTTAAAGGAAAGGAATATTTTAAAACTAGAATGGATGGAAATTATTGTTGCAAAGGTACTTCAAGAGATAAATGATTGGTTTATTAGGGTTTCCAACACATAAATTTAATTTGATAGTGGTTTTCAAATCTAAGATATTAACTTTGACAAAAAAATCCTTTCTCTAGATGATAGGATGTTAGTTTGAAAATATTTGTTAGATGAAAAATAAGTAAAAAACTAAGGAAAATGATTAAAAATTTAACACATATTTAAAATCACTCTAATATAATATAACATATCTATTCTAAGAAATATAATCAATACTAATTAATAAAACTAGAAAAATAAAATAAGAGTTCTAGGTCACAACCATGCAACATTCATATGCATAAGCAACTATTAGATCATCCATCTTGATCTTGCAAGGCTCAT
>VDFB02053201.1:42556-141047 GCA_007258455.2 Sequoia sempervirens | reverse complement strand
ATTTGGATAAACTACAAAGATGCAAGGTTTAGATTGAGGATCCATATCCTTGCGATGCTGTTGAGGTACTCGTACTATATCTAGAGATCTAAAGACCTTGAAGTGCTTAAATAATGATTTTCTTCTTTTCCAAGATTCAAAGGGAGTGGTACCCTTCAAGGCTTTGTGAGGAAATCTGTTTTATATGTAAGAAGCATAGTTTATTACTTTTTCTCAATACCATGGTGTAAGGCCTACAAAGTGTAACATACAATTAGTCATCTCTTTCAAGGATTTTTCTTACGTTCTACAACACTATTATGTTGAGGAGTATAAGGAACTATCCATTTCATTTCTATCCCCTTTATTGTGTAAACTATTCAAACTTAATGTTGACATATTACCCCGATTATTAGGTCAATGAATTTTGATGTTATTCCTTGATTGTTTCTCAACTAGTGCCTTGAAATAGTGAAACTCAAGTCAAAGACTTCAAATTTTTATCTAAGAAATTAGACCCATGTATATTTGGAAAAATAATCTATGAAGATGAGAACATATCTTGCCTTACTAAAGGATGGATGGAGAAATTCCCCTGATACATCATTGTGAAGTAGCTCCAAAGATTGTGTTGCCCTCTAGGATTTTGCTTTGTCAAAATTTTCTTCAAGATGCTTACCAAGGGTACAAACCTTAGAAAGACCCTTAGAGAATGTGACTCTTGGAAATCATATGAACATGTATTTTTAATTTAGTTTCTAAAGATAATGGTATTTAATGTGGCCAAACCATTCAAGCCATAATTTTCTAATCTCATTTGAATGAGTAAGCAAGTCTATGGGAGAAACATTAGATGCAAAATGTGAGAAGGTATATAACATAGAATAGTGATATGCCCTACCCAAAGATACTAAATAATTGTTTTCCAAATCTTTCATATCAAATGTATTTCGAGAAGAAATGAATCTCATGCCTTTCCCTATGTGAGTAATCTGATACATTGATAAGGATTAGTTGAAAGTGAAGGTACATGTAGAAAATTTGTGAATGTTCCTCCTTAAACTTCAACAAACCTTCTCCTTGTAACTGAATCTAGAGTATCATCACCCAAGGTGATAGTAGATGTGATATAAGGCTTTGAGGAAGAGAACTCAACCTGTGATGAACCCATGTGGTGTGAAACACCATAGTTAATAATTCAAGATGGAGATGATGAGAAAGTTTTAGCAACTAGAGCCTTACCCTTATATTTTTTTTTAAATCCTTAGCATTAGTTGAATCTTGATTTGATAAGAATGGCTTGATGAACTCAGGTACCCCTATATTATTCTTTTCAAGAAGATGAGACAGGTGGTCAATTTTTTATTCATACACTTGTGCTTATCATGTCCAGTCTTCTTAAAGTAAGCACACTTAACTCTTTCTTTCTTAGTTTTACCTTGATTTGAAGAGCTTTCAATGTTAGGTTTGGAGGACTACAATTTTTGTTCTTTCTTAGTCTCCTTAGTATCCTTGTCCTTTTGTTGTGATTTCTTCTTCCCTTGGTTTGAAGCCTTTTGTTTCCCATTCCCAACAATAAGGGCTTGATATTTTGTAGACTTCATTGTCCCCATCTTAATTAACTTATCTTGTTGCCTAGTGTTAGAATTGGCTATGGCTGCCACCCAAGATCTATGGACCAAATGGAAAGCACAAAAAGAGAGAGAGAGAAAATATGACAAGAATAAACTGTATTCAATGTCAATAATATGATAATGATTATGATTGATTACAAATGAAGAGATATCCCTTGGTTATATAGCCAAGGTGAGAACATAGAAGGGCATAAGATTATGACAAGTGTCAGAATCTTATGACATGAGACAACTATGGAGAGATATCACTCCACTTAAGGTGGAGAGATAATCACATGATGTGTCCACAAAAGGTGGAAATGATGAGGTAATGACATGTCAAGTCCACCAAAAGTGGAAATTCTCCAACAACCTCCTATGTGGTCCCTAAGTAAACTTAACTAAGGTGTAATTATGACCTAGGACAAGGTACAAGACATTTAATTACACCAACACCCCCCCTTAAGTGCAACTTAGGGAGAATGTACACAAAAGAAAATAATGCAAGATGGGTCCCGACTACTAGGCCATGTTAGGTACCCATGTACAAACAATGCAATCTCTCACAAGCGAGGAAAAGGAGAAAACCCAGTGGGACAAAACTCCTCCCCAAAAGAGAGATGAAATACAAAAACTGAAATACAATACTCTCAATGAAGAATGAGAAGGTAAAAACCCCATATGAGGAAAAAGACCCCCCATAAGAGAGAAGTAGAAGAGAGACAAGGTAGCCCCCCCTCAATGTTGAGTCTCTTGCAATGATGGTAGAAGCTCGACATTGAATGCTGAAGATGATCCAATTTCACTGAACAACATTCCTCCCCTTAGGAAGAAACAAAACCAAGGATGTATGCAGGATATCAAGATGATGGATGATGTGTGATGTCTTTGAAGCATGCTCATGTGTCTCCATGTCGATGCCGAAAGCTGACACACTCCAAATAGGTGTTCTAGGCCACACTGCTGAAGATGACAATCCAACATCAAGTGGAGATGAATGTAGAACATGATCCAAAGATATCCCCTCTGAAGACAAAGAAGCCTCCTCCAAATGTTGTCCAAAAGAATCCACACTCACGCCAATCTGTGAAGAATGATCATGTAGAGAATGAACAAGAGGGTCAAAGTGTTCCCTCACAACAACTGAAGAAGGTTCATCTACATCAAAGAGAAGATGAATGCTATCAATGCTGTCCTCCAAATCCGCAAGATGAGACTCCACAAACAAGTCTGAAATACCTGTGAGGAAGTCATCCAAAGTAGCCATATCTAGAAGACAATTAGGATCCTGCTGCACTGAATCACAAGGAGTCAAAACTGTTGAATCGCAAGTAGCATCAACTGCAACAGTAGGTGGAGGAGATGAAATGCAAGGCTCAAGAACCGGATCTGAAGTGAGAACTCCCAAGTTCAAAAATCCAAATGTCTCCTCAGAATCAAAGTCGTGATCAACAATCAAAGGAACATTGTCACCATCAGAAGCAAACTGTGCAAAGGAATACAACCGAGATGAATGATCAACCACCCCAGTAGCAATGATATCTCGACTCTCCAAATCTTGAATGATGACAGCATCAGGTGTGAACTCCACAGTTCTCCCATCTCCACCATGTGTAATCTGATAAATGGAAAGAAAATTGTTCGTCAAATGAGGAACACACAAGACATCCTGAAAAGTGTTTTCCCCAATGCTAATAGATCCCTTCCTTGCAACACTAATGTATGTGTTGTTTCCCATCAAGATAGGAGACATAGAACAAGGTTGAAATGAAGAGAAGATAGTCTGTGAAGATGCCATATGATGAGATGCTCCTGAATCTAGAAGCCATCTTCCTAATCCTAGACTTGAATGAGCACAAAGAGCTTGTCCTTTATATCCTGATATATATGTTTGACTTTTGTCCTTTTAAAACTGTTTTGAAGTAGAAGGAGAAGAAGATTTAGACATTCTAGAAGGCAAATCAATGTGATTCTTTTTGAGAAGATGTTTCAACTCATCAATATCCTTTTTATAACAATAGTGTTCTTCATGTCCATCCTTCTTGCAATATGCACAAAAAGGTCTCTCCTTAGATGATTCTTTTGATGATGAGGATTCTGATTCTTTATGTGGCTTGTTCTTTTTCTTCTTTTGCTTCTTATCAAGATTGGTTGATTCTTTCTGTACCTTAGACTCATTTGCCACCAATGCTTGTGGTTTGGAAGACTTGATTAGACCCATGTTCATTAACTTAGCTTCCTCTTGGATTAGGAGATTTGTAAAGTCATCAAACTTAGGATCAACATATGATGCTCCCATAGAAAGTCGATGGGTATGAAAGCCAAAAACAAACATTGAATACTCAGGACCAAGCTTGGATAACACATTCAGAATCAACTGCAAATCCTCTTTTTCAATAGTGCATTCTTTCAATTGTGTTCTTAGTTGCTTGATTTTGGAGATGTAGTCTTGGATGTGGTCAAAACTTTTAGGATCAAGATTCATCAAATCATTATCAATCTGATAGCCTCTAATCTTATCTGTTTTACCATACAAATTTTCAAAAGTCTCCCATACCTCTTTAGGTGTATTACATGATTCAATATGAAACTGCAAATCAAATGAGACTAATGAACATATGCATCCAAGTGTTTTCTCACGATCAATCTCCCACATTGCCAATTCTTTAGCATCTGTAGGTTTTTGAATTGTGTCATTTAGATGACCTATTAGACCTTTCATCATGAGATAGTTTATTACTGATTTTCTCCATGTAGCATAATTATGTGGATTTAGGGGTTCAATTTGAGATCTCCCCATTGCAAGAACACAAACAAAGCAAAAGAATGCAACCAATCACTACAAGATTACCCCCCCAAATCACTCAATCAAGAAACCCACAGAAACGTATCTGTTGCTGGAACTTGGTAGTGGAACACAATTTGCCACTTGCAAAAATAGCAAAGTGAGTGCTTTGATCTTAATTTTTATGCAAATGCCAAAATGAGCCTACAATATCAAATTACAATTTGCAATTTTCAAATGAGTCATTTGATGCTACCACTTCAGAAGTGCAACCCATGCACTTTCAAAAACAACTTCACCCAAAAATGTTACCATAGGAGCAAGATATGAGCTCCTGAAGTTCCCAAAATGAGGACAAAGCAGCAACACCTGTGAGAATCTAGAATTTCTAGAAAAAACAGGCACCAAAAGAACCAAAGTTGGGGTACATGTGAGAGCCGCGAAAAGGTGGCCCAAATAAAAAAAATTGCTCAAAGAAGTAGTCAGGAATGGAGGCAAGATAGTAAACTTCAAAGTTGAGCTGCCAAAGAAATGAAAGCTCAATCAGGTGAGGGCAGAATTTTCAGAAAGCGATAGCGTGTTTATTTACGGCGTCATCGATCCACTATGTTAAGTTGTGGCCGTTTAGCGGCTTGTCCGCGATTGATGTCGCACATAGTGATAGTTTAATTTTAGCCGGATCTTAAATCCGCAGATCTAGCGTCAGCCTCCCTCTTGGAATATACTTGAGCTGGCGAACAGGCTACTCCTGGAGATCTCGTGCGATCTTTGTTTCGGTTTTGTTTTGCAATGCTTGGATTTGGAGGTAATGAAGTAAGAGCCGAGGGAAGGCGTCAAAGATTTCTTTTGGTAATGCAATGCGATTTTCGCTTCTTGCCCAGATGTTAAATGGGATTTCTGCGGTGCAAAATTAATTGGGGCAAGTGGCTTGAGCGCGTCGGTCTTTGCGGTGGGGGTACCACGCAGCTAATCTGCGTAGCGAGAAAATTTTTACGCGCAAATTTTTTTAAAAACTTTTCAAATAGAATGAAAAACTGCGAAATAATTTTTTTTTTTAACAAAATATTTGAAAATATAATTTCGCAGAAAATAAATATATATTTTTTAATAAAATCGTACCGACTGGTAATGATGGCGACTTGGGGGCCGTACGGCTCCGGGCAAAAAATTTTTTGCCTCACCGGATGACTTGCTCCAAAATGGATGAATTGACAGTTGATCTTAGGGTTTTTGGCCCTTCTGGACGTGATGGCAGGGTCGGATTTGACCCAAAATGCTCCAAAATTGCAGCTACCTTCTGGATCTGGCAACCACACTTCAGCTTCAAACCCTCATAGATTTGGCCTCGTATGTCCGATTTGGACGAAACAAAAGAAAAATTGACTATCTCGAACCTTCCGGACACAATGGTGAGCTCATATTTGCACCAACAAGCTCGGATATGAACTGCAACAAGAGCCATGAACCTCCTCCTCGATGATCTCTCAGTAAGATCTAACCCACCTCTGACTGACCATGTTTGGCTATGGCGCCACCCAAGATCTATGGACCAAATGGAAAGCACAAAAGAGAGAGAAAATATGACAAGAATAACTGCATTCAATGTCAATAATATGATAATGATTATGATTGATTACAAATGAAGAGATATCCCTTGGTTATATAGCTAAGGTGAGAACATAGAAGGGCATAAGATTATGACAAGTGTCAGAATCTTATGACATGAGACAACTATGAAGAGTTATCACTCCACTTAAGTTGGAGAGATAATCACATGATGTGTCCACAAAAGGTGGAAATGATGAGGTAATGACATGTCAAGTCCACCAAAAGTGGAAATTCTCCAACAACCTCCTATGTGGTCCCTAAGTAAACTTAACTAAGGTGTAATTATGACCTAGGACAAGGTACAAGACATTTAATTACACCAACACCTAGTTAGGTTGGTAATAAATTCATCTAAAGAGGGAATTTTAGAAGTGGCACGCATATCACTCTTGGTGGAGTAGAAGGTTGAAATAACCATTAAGTAATTAGGACCTAGCTTGGAGAGGATAAAAAGAACTAATTGATTACCTTTTTTCTTTATTCTACATTCTTTAAGTTGCAACCTTAGTGACTTGAATCTAGTGAAGTATTCTAAGGTGTCAAATAAATTGGGTCTCAAATTAATGATCTCATTCTCCAACTCATGGCTTCTCATTTCATCTTGCTTTCCAAAGAGTTTTCTAAAGCTATCCAAACTTCATTAGGTGTATTTAAAACTTCAACATGAAAAAGTTCATGAGACACAATTAGACACAAGAATCCAAAAGCTTGATCACATTTGTTGAACCACTTAACCTTAACACTCTCATTAAAAGGTTATTTTTTAGTCCCCATTGTTACTCTATATAACCCCTTGTTCTTTAGTATAAATTGAACTTTAGTTTTCCATTGATGGTAATTAAATGGAGTTAAAGGAGTAACATGTATTTAGTGTGTAGGCAAGTTTATTTGGAACGAAAAATGACACTTTATAATTTTAGTGTGAAATTATGTCCTATAAATCAAGAATAAAAATAATCACTTAAAAAAATGGCACTCAATTTCTAGTTGCCAATCAAAAGTTACATCAGTTTAAAATTTGCTTGATTTACCTAAATTCACAAATTTGAATGTGAAGTTTAAGCCCCCTTTGGTTGGTTGTGACCATACCATATAACCATGGAATTAACTCCTTTGAAGGCTCATGCCTTTGCAAATAGATGATTTGAACCACATGCAACATTTTAACAACAATGAAAACACCTTTGCAAATTTAAGTGATTCCAACTACAAACACAAATGATCAAAATTTCCTTTGAAAAGAAAATTAAAAAATCCTTTACAAATTTCTTTGTAAATTTAACACACCTTTGTAAATCTTTCAATGTATACAAAAATTTTAGAATGCCTTTGCAAATGTACATGGTAAATTTAAGATTCCTTGCAAATATTTTAATGTAGACATAATTTACAACCAGATCAAGAAGGTAAATTTACAAATTTGAACAATACCAGATGCCTTGCAAATAGATTTTGTAAGGTACTAGAAGCAAATCATCCTTTACACAATCGATTTACCACACAACCTTTGCACAAGAAGTATTCACACAAACTGACCTTCATGAAGTTGTGCCTTTATGTGCACATAAAAGTAGGAACTTACATAGATCCATGATCTTACACATATCCACAATCTCTCATAACAACTTAGCTTCAATTGCACACAAAATGAATCACGAATTGTGAGCAACTTCATAGAAATAAAAATGCAATAACATTTTCCTTGAAATTTCTCTGATAACATGAAAATGGAGCCAATAAATCTAGACAAAATGCCAATATAAATTTAACACAAAATTGCAGAAAAAAAAGTACTTGCATTGATGAAATGAGGTGTGTATAAATGAATGTTGAGCATACAAAATTCCAAAATTGGAGGGAAGGTTTGTTTAAAATTCATAACAGGTTGTGAGAGATAACTATCTCTCTAACTACCAACTTGCCACCTAAACAAGTGATTAACCTACAAGTTTAAAATAAATGGCATAAAATAAGTAAAACATAAATCTTACACCAACAATATATTTTTAATATGTGTAAAATATTTTTTCATTTTAGTTTACCTCAATGCTTTGTAACAAAGTTTATGATACTGGACTAATGAAATGGATGTAGATATTATCTATTCATTTATCATGTTACTTGGTAAATTAGAGGATGGGTTGAAATGCATGTGTGGAAATCATTAATCATTATGTCTCTTTTACTTTTACCCTTGCTTGGCATAATGGTAATAAAGGATGATTAAAATGTTCATTAATAAACTACTATTATGCTTTATTCTTTAGAAAGAGAAACAAATGTCTTAGTCAATCTAATTCATATAATTAATATTTAAGGGCATCAAATGGATTTTAATTATACTAATCCTTTATTAGCTTGCTTTCTTGTGGTAGGTTTGCATCATCTACATTAAGATTCATGCCACCCTTTCATAGATCAAGTTTTTATCTCTCAATTTGTGTGTCTCATACAGGTATATTTTCTCCACATATAAGATGTTTGTACCTAGTGTGTGATGATAATACTATTTGTAATTAACATGCATCACTTTGTTATTATTGTTGTAATTAGTTAACATGAAAAAATTGTTGGCCTTATTTTGAATGCTTTTTTCTTAATATAATTAGGGATTGCTTTTTTAAAAATTCAACAACTTTAAGATTTTTCCTTCCAAAAAATGAATGCAAATTGAAATTTACAACATCCAATTCTAAATGTAAACAAGATTTTTTTTTCAAATTTTTTCTTGTTGATGCATTTTAAAAAAAAAATTCAATTTCAAGTGAACAATTTTTTTAGCTCTTTGTATTTAAATAAAAATGTAAAATTATAAAATAAAAAATAAATGCAACTTTTAGACAATATGCAATTATTGTAAGTTTGTTGACAATGATTTGATAACATTTTATGGTTTTTTAGATGTAAATTTGATCAATTTTCTAAAAAATAATAGATTTTGAACACATACCAATAGGCTTAGATGGAAAAGGATACATGCAAAATATTTGCTACTTTTGATAATTTTGTCTAGTATAGTTGGAAAAGACTTAGCCAATGGTCTATGTTAAGCAAAACAACAAGGTCAAGTATGATTATAAGCAAAACATAACCTTAGAAAAGAATGGACAAAGTTCTCAAAGGAAAGGAATATTTTAAAACTAGAATGGATGGAAATTATTGTTGCAAAGGTACTTCAAGAGATAAATGATTGGTTTATTAGGGTTTCCAACACATAAATTTAATTTGATAGTGGTTTTCAAATCTAAGATATTAAATTTGACAAATAAATCCTTTCTCTAGATGATGGGATGTTAGTTTGAAAATATTTGTTAGATGAAAAATAAGTAAAAACTAAGGAAAATGATTAAAAATATAACACATATTTAAAATCACTCTAATATAATATAACATATCTATTCTAAGAAATATAATCAATACTAATTAATAAAACTAGAAAAATAAAATAAGAGTTCTAGGTCACAATCATGCAACATTCATATGCATAAGCAACTATTAGATCATCCATCTTGATCTTGCAAGGCTCATTGATGGTTCTATTAAACCTCTCTTCTACTATACTAGTGCTTCCACAAGCTTGCTAGGCTAAGGAATTAACAATGGTGGAATCCTCAAAACTAAATCACCGTGGATCCATTAGATTGAATGATATGCAAGCACATGAAATCCACATGGAAGGATATGCAAACCATGTGCAAGTACATGAAACTCACATGCAAGCACTTGCATGCAAACCATGAAACCACTTTATTTTAATAACAAATGTTAGGAAAGATACCTGCAAACCCCTTATAAATTAAACTTAAAATAATCTTAACTACTAAACATGTAGGTATGTCTATATCAACCCTTCAAGAAAAATATTATATAAGTCAAATCTATAGTCTTTTAGCAAAATTCTAGCATGTAAACACCACTTACAAAATAAATAATGAGAGATAGAATAAAAAAACACAATAAATAAAATAACACCGACATACCTAGGAGAATTCTTTTAGAAAAATTAAGTATCCAAAGCACCAAACCTATCATTCAACAACAAATGATTATAATACAATATTAGGCTTTCCTTAATGTGAAAATCTAGTAGTATAACCTTGCAAGAATACATTCCACAATGTCTAAATTAAGACCTCAATATAGACTCAAAGATGCCCAAAAAACTACAAAAACATTATCAAAGGCCCAAACAAGGTCTTAAAATACCATGGAAATAATTCTTATAACCACACATCATGATTTTCCATTTATCTCCTTTGAAAAGATGCTCTATGATGCATTATAACATGTGCAATAAGTGAGTCAAGAATCATACTCCACTTTGCAACCTCCTTCTTACATACTCTTACACATGCATCATACATTCTCTTATATGCTAAAATTTTCATAAATGCTCTTACACATTTTATATGACATGATACTCTTACAAATTCTCACATAAACTATACCAATAATTACACATGATATACCAACAAAAATATAAAATAAAACATCTCATTTCATAAGAAAATAAAATAATAAATATTTAAATAATTCAAACATTAAAACTTATAAAATGTATAACATACCTAACCCCAATACAATCATCAAACTTGTCCCATCCATTAAGAAATTCATAATTGTCTAAACTTAATTTCCAACCTATAAGAATGTCTTCCTTATTAATAATATCTAAAACTTGCATCATCTTGTACCTTGTCATCCACACATTGATTAGTGTACTTTAATCCTCCATGATTACCATATGGTATATATATATATATATATATATATATATATATACTTCTATTGAGATTGATAGTAATGTGCTTTATTCTAATTGCATAATATATTTGAGCACCTTTCCTTCACATAATCCATTTCATGTTAAACCTATTATGAAGGAAACACATGATATACTCCTATAGATGAGACATCATATAATTAAGGCACATCTTGTGACATTATTAAAACTCATGAAAATATTTATACATTTCATAATGATTCTATGCCCATAAAGCCATGTTATTTTGACGTGATATGTACTTCTATTATACATGATGGCATGTTTCATGATGATCACTCTTATATGTGTCTCATGTGATCCTATTTATATTTATAGTATTCTCACATAGTGATACCTCCATAATGATGCCACACATATTGATGGAATTTCATTAGAATCTCATATTGACACTATTCATGTGCTTCATTACCTTTTCCTACATTACATAATTCAATTGTGATATTTAGTGAGGAATTATTGTATGATGACTATGATAATTTTGTAGACACCTAAAAATGACCTAGGCCTACAAGCTTCATTTTTACCACTTTCGTCCTAGCATAATTGCGACATTTGGTTATGTCCTTGGTCCACATTCGACTATTGATTAAATAATTCATAATTATTTAATTAATTCATGTCCTTTTATTCTTCATGATTATTAAATAAATAAATCTTATTTATTTATTCAATACGTCATTAATTGTCTACGTCTTCCCTTAATTAAATAAATTTCTAAATTTATTCAATCACCCTTCCTCGGTCACTTCTTGATTATTAAATAAATAAGTTTTATTTATTTATTTAATATGTCACTAACTTTCATAATTAAATGAATTAAATAATTTATTTAATTATTGGTCTTATTTGCTAAATTAAATAATTTAATTTAATTATTTAATTGCCAAATTTGATATTCCTCTCATTTTAAATAAATTAAATTATTTAAAATGTCATCTCATTCTTAACTATCAGCTCACTTTGGTAAATAATTGGAAAATCAATTATTTATTATTTCACAAAAGGTCACATTTGGAATTAATTTAATTCCAAATTGGTAACTTTCCTCCGGAAGTCAGGTGATCGGGCAGGTTCTTGGTCCTTCCAAAACGGATCTTCAGTCTGGTCTTTATCTTCTTCATTTTTGAAAATCTTTATTTTCAAATTAATTTCCTCATTTATTCTCCACCATCAATTCGATCATCTTAGATGGCATCTTGACCGCTTGATTAATGACTTTTCCCTAACCCTAATTAGGGATTCTCAGATTTAATCCGAGCCTCTCATTTTAGGTCTTAGTCAGAAATCAATCTCACCCGTCCATTCAAAATGGCATTTTCTATAAAATGCCATTTTACTCTCATTTTTCGATTACACAGAGATTATTACACACACACATAGACAATTGTTAGCATATTTCATTGAGTTTTGACATCTTTAGGCATAGACATTCTTAGTCATTAAGGCATAGTCATAGGCATTAGACTTTGATCAAATCCTTCAAGCTTGGTGTAGGACTTCGTCAAGGATTGCTCACACGTCAGATCTGAGGGCAACACGCCAACCAACAAGGTAGAAGGTACTATCAAGGTGAATCATGGAAACTCATGCGAATCAAAGGTATAATTGTTCTTATTTTCATTGTTCTTGATAGGATCTTTGGGTTATATGCTTTATATGTTAGTTTATCTCACAATCTAACCTTAAGAAATTAACCATAGATACATTTGGTGAACCCGACTTTGTTTTTCTTGTTATTTCCGTATGGTTTTCATGTGTTTTCTATTTTTTTACAGGTACAGGTATGGAGCAATGCAACTATTTTAAAAAAAATTGTGACGCATCTGATGCGTCGCGACACATTCGAAAACCCCAACGCTGCAATCGCTCTGTCGCGACACAATCGTTCTTGGGAAAGCCGCAGTTGAATTATCGAGCCGCATTTGATACACAGAGCGACACAATCGCTTTGTCGTGACGCATTCGACTGGTAAGGTTTTCTGTTAATTTGCTTTTGACTTTTTGCTGTTTTTTGTGTTCCTTTTATCCTGGTTATTTCCTGCATTCTGCCTAGCATAGGTTTTCTATTACTAATCAGGATTTGCAACTTTTGGCGGTTACTTTTCGAGGGTTGAAGGCAAACATTAAAACTACTAACGTGTGGTCTTGCAGGTTCGATTGTCAAAGATTGAACATCAAAACAATGTGCCTGCATTTTTCTTAGTATAAAACACATTTTATTTTTGGTGCAATTAAAACAAACCTGTGTTAACTATGTCTGAATGTGTTTGCAAAATGGTAGGTGAGTATGCTCTCACCTTGTGAAAACTCGGTGATCAGAAAACCAGACCCGTTTTTATCTGTTTTTACCTTCATGACTTGGTATATTGGAGTATCCTCTCCCCTTGCGCTTTCGAGCGATCTTGGGTGTAAGAGAAATGGTTACCAACTCTAGAAATTGGGCCTGCCTAGGGATTTCATCACCCCAACGCGAATCAAACCGGCAACGGAGCTAAAGCCAAGCTACCCCCGATCGGTATATAAATGTGAATCTTAAGGGAAAACCTAAGATTACAAGTGCAAATGTGTCATACGGACAGAGTAGTACTCCCTTAAACCCTGTTGAGCTTAACCTCTTCAGGCTGGAGTGCCACCTAATTGGTGATTAATCTCTTGCCCCATGTATGGCCACTCGAACAGGGTTCTCAAATTAAACACCTTTGTGTAGTAAGCCAAAAACCTTCTATTTGATAGTGCAACACTGGTCGGTGTGAAGGCATCCACACTTTCACAGTTTGTAGTAGAGGTGATCAATCTGCCATGGGAGTTTTATGGGGGTTGGAAGCTTGGTTGGCCTGAGAAGAGAGTGCACTGTAAGGGGGAGCCCATGCAGCCAAGCTTCTGAATTCACACGCTATAGATATGCGGTTGGGGAAACCTGCATGGAATCTAGCGAATACTGTCATGGCCTAACCTAGGATTGTACTTATCTGATGTGTGTTTTCTTACATTCAAAACACTGTGCTTGTCAAGTGCTTTATGGATTCATCACATTTACAGTTCTGAACAAAACACTCAATATTAGACAGATCAAATTTGCCATCAAAACGACAAGAAACTCATTTTTCACAAACTGTGTCGCATTTGTTAAACCGCATTAGAGTTTCTGAGTCGCAATCGCTCTGTTAAACTGCATTCAAAAATTCAAACACCGCATATGCATGGGTCACAATGCAACTGATCCTTACAGAGTCGCATCTACTAAACTAAGTCGCATTTGTCAGTTCCCGAGTCGCATTCGCCAAAACTGAGTCACATTCACACAACCGTGACACATTCCTAGCCTTAAATGACACATTCGCCTGTCACAATTAAAAACTTCATATAAATTCAAATCTAAAGTCTTCACCTTGTCAATCATTTTTCAAACACTGTTTCCAAAGGATTCTGTCAGAAACCAATTTTGAAATTGCTCTAAGTTTCGACCTTTAGTTTGCATTCGTCGCCATAGGTTTCACCCTCCATTTTTTTTTTAGGTGCATACATTAGGCATTAGGTTGTCCCTAGGGTTATATCTTGCATACTTTGGATTAGGCAAATCTTAGCACAATTTGCAACGTCATTGCTTTCGAAACTAGGCTCTCTTGGACTAAGTTATCAAATCCTTTTTTCAGTCACTGTCCCCTTTTGTGAGATTTTCCAACTCAAAAGTATAGTTAGGAAAACTCACTAGTCATTTGGACCTTGTCATCTTGTCATTTTCAACAAAGTCCTCTAGTAACCGAAATAAAAAAAAAAGATTGAACTTAGAAGTGCTTAGGTACCCTTGTCTTAAATTGCATTATAAGTCTAGACATTGCATATTCTATTCCCAAAAATCCAAAAACATTAGTCATCCTAGTCGTCATTTTGAACTTAGATCTTGCATAGGGTCATCCTTGCATTTAGTTGTCATTTTCATTTGAGCAATCTCATTTTATGGTGGAAACTAGACTCCAAAAACAACAACGAAAAATGGTAAACTTTCGACAAGACCCCACTTCCACTATTAACAATCCCACATACGACCCAAATTGGACTTTCGACGATCCATTTGGCAATACAAACAATCAACCTCTCACGACAACACCATCCTCCTCAAACAGTCCATTTGAACCATTCTTACGAAAGGATGATTACGGTCAAATACTTAAGGAAAACCTAGAGGTAGTAGCACAAGACCCAGAGGCTTCTCAATTCGTAGAACAAATGGTCTTATATGACATAGATAGATACTTGGCCATCTCTTAAGTCAAGGAGCCAAATTACCACAAGGATTCGACATTAACACGTTAAGACTAACATCTCTCGACCCTAATGTCCACAACACACATAACATGTCAAATAGTGGTCAACCTCCAAACACTATGAGCAATACTTTCTTTGACACCACAACAATAGTGCATGCTACCTCCAACATCCCAAACACCTCCAATACAATAAATACTACATCCATTGGAGGATCACAATCGACCACAATGCCCATAACATCTATGATACTATCACAATCGGCTGGAACCACCTATGGCTCCTCGGCAATGTGGGCAAATTATTTAAACCCTCTCCATACCATGACAATAAATGCAACGGGGGCATCACCAAGTTACAACAATCCCCCCTTGATAGCTAGATCTACTACCATGAGCACACCTTCGACATATCCGCTCATTGGTATTTCACAAAATCCTTTGGGAGGAGGAAAAAGACATATCTTTATCCAAGGACAACAACAAAACGTTGACACGACAACACAGTCACATGTCATTGCTTCCCAAGGTAAAAATACAAACATCCCCCTTGTGCAACCCAACAATTCGCACAAGGTGGCCAAATAATGCACACAGATGCATTGCATACTTACACACTTGCACACTTAGATCTTTCATAGCAATTGCAACGATTATTGGCACATTTCATTAAGTCTTAGCATGTTTAGGCATTGTCAATCATAGTCATAGGTATTAGACTTTGATCAAATCCTTCAAAGCTTGGTGTAGCACTTAGACTTGTATTTTCATATTGCTCGCATGTCAAATCTGAGGGCAACACATCAGCTAGCAAGCTAGAAGGTGTTACAAAAGTGAATCATGGAGGTATCGGCGGTTAACAGGTATAATCGTTCTTTATTTTAGCTTCCATTGTATTTTGGAATCTCTTTGGGTTTATTGTCTTCATTGATTTGCTAACATTGAATCTAACCTAAAATTAACCCTTAGTTACAAATTCTATAGATGCCTCTTTGTATGTGAAATAGTTTCTACTCGCTAGTTATTGATGTTTATATGATGACATCTTACTTATCAACGAGTTTATATTATACTTGAACCATACATTTTTGTAACGGTTTAATGCATCTTGTTTTATTTACACTTCCTTTAAAAATTTGGCTCAAGATTTTGTTAACCATTTCTTTAGGATTGGTTCAAATGTGAGGATAGTATGGACTTAACATCGTTCTCTCATGATTTATCTCATGATCCTTGTTTTCTTATCGTCCATATGGATTACACATATATTAAACCTAATTTTCATCATACATAGATATTATAAATGTAGATACATTGCATTCAAACATAAATATCAAGAAATTATAGATTAAGGGAAGATAAACATTAAGGATACTCATGAGTACACAATTCCCTCATTTGATAAGGTGATTCATGGGGAAATAAATAACTTATATTAATAGGTTAGTGTTGTTGACCATAACACACCCTATATTATGGTTAAACATAAAATAAAAGAGAAAACACTTGATATGGAAGATCAATTCATTTCTTAGATATCCTTATTGATTTCCACATTTTATGCTTTTTTCTTTCAATTTTTATGACTTTATGTTTATGTTTCCATGTTCCTACTTAGCATGTGGATGGTCCACTAAGACACCTTTAGTGCTACATGTTGACACAAGTCACTTTGAACATGTGTTTCATTGTTCATGTGACTTCTTCCTTATGATTTACATAATTTATTTGAGCCTCTTTGCTTATATCATATATGTTACATGATGAAACATAGAAAATATAGTGCACTCTTTTTCGCTTCTAGGGTTTTGGATGTAAAAGGAGAGAAACTATTTTCAATCTTTCACTCAAGAACAAACCCTTTGGGATTTCAATCCAAAGGAGATTGAAATTTGACAAAGGGAAGGTTCTAGGGAAGTAATAATAGTAAATCAAGGTTCACTACTAATGCAAAACTTGGAAAATGCAAAATTCTTGAAAACACAATGTGATATGCAAAAGACCTAGAAAGATGAATTGAAATGCAAGTAAAACAGAACATGAAAGTAAAACAAAAAGTGTGCACCTAGAAATGTGTAGAAGACTGGAATAAAGATTGGGAATGCTGCTGATCCTAAAATTTTGACCTACTAGGACTCATTCGCCATTCTGGGCGAATTAGTCCTAGATCTGAAAACTGCACCAGAGCCTGTTTTGGGCAAATGGGTATCCAAATCTACATAAATCTTAGAAAAATAGGTATAGTGGGACTCATTCACCACTAATTGTGAATGAGTCCACTTGACTTTTTTGAAAACATGAAAGTGGAATTCGAAGCTCTCGGTCTGCTCTTTCTGCTCCTCCAGGTGTCCGGATCTGAAACCCTGATTTCTGGCACTATAAGTGACTTTTTGTGGATATCTTGACCTAGAAAATAAGGATATTACTTCAAAAAGTTTGTGACCTATTCTTCAATCATCTCCAAGCCTTCAAGGTACTCAGATCTATAATCACATAAAGAAATAAAATAAAAGTGTTGATTGTTAGGGCATGGGGGTTTGCCTTGGTCAAACCCCTTTTAGGTAATTAAACCAAATGAGGAAATAAGATGAAGCATGGACATGAAATAATGGAATTAGAACCTTGTCATGATGATGGATCTTGAATTTCTGCAACAATGGATGAAGAATCTGCCCTTGAATGCCTTAGAAAACTATCTTGATGACTTAAAATGCTAAAACCCTAGCTTGCTTGTCTTGAGATGAATAATGAATGATGAATGAATCTGTTGGATGATTGGGGCTGAAATGAGTAGAAAAACCCTATATTTATACACAATTATGCAATAATTCTTGAAAATACCACATCACAGGCCAACCTTAGATCTTAGAAAATAATAACTTGCTAGAAATTTGAAATAATTTTGATTTTTGTACCAAAGGGGACTCATTCGCCCCTAGTGGCGAATGGTTCCCACTTAAGGAATTTGAAGTAGGTTTCTGAAATTAGATATATTAAATGATGTTTATCAGGTTTATTCTCAAAAATACACTTAGGTAAGGCCTGGAAGTGTAAAATGGGGTCAATTAAAGCATAAGAAAGGTCAAATTATTAATGACAAGCCTAAAAAAGTGTGAAAGTTTGTTACAACACTTTACAATACTTTGAAATAAGGCTTGGTAAGTGATAAAAAGAGGTTATTTAGGTGAAATATATTAATAAGGTCCTAGAAAAGTGTAAAGGTGTGTTACAACACTTTTGCAAGGAATCATAAAATTCTTATTGATTCACAAGGTCCCAAGACCTAATGTGAATGTGTTGACCACATTACAACACTAAATCAAGGCAATGTTAACTCTAATTCATCATTAATTATTCCTGAATCAAGCAAGGAAAAGGCATACTTTTTTCTATGCTACAAATGATCGCCTTCACTTTTTTTCCATTTAACTTGTGTATCCTTATGTTTTTATCTTTCAAATATGTCTTGTTTGTTGTAACTTTCACACTCATGTTTCCTTCTGTATTTGGTTCCATTCTTATCTTCCCCACTTAGGGAGTCGTTTTATTTTCCATTTTCCTTGCTTCACATATTTTTTCTTATTCTTATTTCCATCCTCATGCCTATGCTTTATTTACTTTTTCCTTTGATTTCATTTTTTACTTAGGTTGGTATTTTATCTATTATTTTCCTATTTACCTTCCACACTATTATGCTTATTAGCCTTTTATTTATTCATGATTTGATGGTCGTTTCCTTACTATTGTAATTTCTCATGTTGTCTTGTTATTTCTTATTGTATGATGTCATACATTTCTATGCCTACTATGATGCTTTGTTTATGTTTGTCCACATTTGTTATCATGCCTACGATTTTCACATTTACTATTCTATGATGCTTATTCCTTATCATTTGACCATTCATTCCTTGCCATGATCCTACACTTTCATACTAGACCCATATAACTTACACATTGATCCTACATTGACATATCACACTTTACATTGGGGACATCATGCCTTCCCCCTTAAAGTTTGAACCTCCATTTCTTTTATCATTACATTTTGGTTTATTATGATTTCATTAAATTATAAATCTTCTAGATATATCCTATTATATTGGGATGCATCACACTTTATCTACATCATCTATGAGCTATACTGCACCATCTTTCCCATTTGGGGGAAAAAAACTTTATATTAATGTGCCTTCATGGTCACATGATTACATATTGATTCTTTAAACCTTCATACTTATCTAATAACATGATTATATATTGATTATGGTCATGTGCATTGATACATATTTTAATTCACACTAAGAAACATCATGCCTCCCCCACTCACACTTTGAGCTACCATTACCATATATTTACTTGTAGAGAGTATCAATTATTCCCCTTCTATAATTTTGGCTTCACAAATATATATTTACATCTAGAAGAATCATAATTTCCCTTTACACATGGTGCTTACTATTGCCATATATTACATTGGGGGCCTACCCCATAGTTTCAACTTCATGCTATAGTTTTACCTTAATTCTATAGTTTTGGATTCACACCATTGTTCCTAATTAGGTCCAATAGTTCTACCTCTAAACCATAGATCCAAAGTCATGCCATTGCCAATTATAGCTTCATACCATTATTATAACTTTGTGCCATCTATAAAACTAAAATTTAACATCAAAATAAATATTCTATAAAAATGAAATACAAACTCTAAATTGAATCACACACTCATCTCAAATAGAGCAACAATGAATTGCATAAACACTATGAATTGAAGAAATGATTCAAACCAAAATACAATACCTCTTTATGACACATAGATATTATTTTTTCCAATGATTCACACTTTGATAACATCTACTTACTCCAAATTGAGATGAATAAATGATGGATTTAATCTCCATTTATGGTGCAGGGGCACCAAGCTCATTTTGTTAATTTGGGAAAGTAGGGTCTTTGATAGGCTGGTTTAGGAGATTTGAGTCATTTTTCATTAAATAAGGTTATATTAGACCAATTTATGATGTAATAAGTCTCTTAGGTTGGTTGGATTTTGAGTTGTTATGTTTTGAAAAATCTTGTTAAATGTTATGTTGTCAAAAAGTGTAAAAATGCAACTTGTGGAATGCCAATGGTCAGGAGGTTTGAAAGGCCATTTGAGGTAGTTGAATTAGTTTTTTCTTGGTGTGTTAGTGTTTAAAAAGCCTCACATAAGTCGAGGCAGGAGGTTGGAGAATGTATTGAGGTTGAATCAAATGAAAAGAACACTATTTTCTTACATATTTTGACTGATAAACTACTGTTGTAGGCTTTGTACTAACCCGTACAAAAGTATATTGATCTAAAAGTGTTTTTATTTGATAAGGGAATGAAGTAGCAACATCTTGGTTTTGATTTGACCAAATTTCATTGAGTTTGGGACTTTTATTTGCATTTTTATCATAGGTGGCTCTTAAAACCTATTTTGAAGGGTTGTAGTTACTTAAAATGAAGAAATGACTCATTCCACATATTGTAATTACTGTGGCTCAGTGGAATGAGTCCAAAATGGTAGGAAAAGGTGTTTGAATGAGATTGAGGAGAAAGAGAGGCCTTGAAAGTGGTTTTGTGTGATGCCCTAGATGGCATTCCTTTATTTTTTGATCAAATTTGGTGGTTAGAGGGTGGTGATAGGTGAAACTCTTGGGAGAAGCAACTTTTAAAGGTTAATTAAGTTTGTGCAGGAAATTTTCAAAGTGTTTGAAGTGTTGTTAGACTAAAAATAGTTTGGGAAGGCATATTTCCAATAAACCCTCCCTAAAACAAGTCAAATTGAGGGTTTCATGGTTAGGTGAGTTAGTGAGTTTTTCTCTGATTAAAAATGGTGGATCTTGAGGTTTTACAACTTGGTACATGACTGTCCAAAGGAATTTTGTGTGGGCGGAAACTTTAAAGGGGTGTTCCTTTGTAAAAGTGACCTAATTGAAGGTCTAGGACATCGTAGAAGCACTAATTTGGAAGATATGTTACAAAAGAGTCATATTAGATTTTCAGATATGACAAGGAAATGGATAATGGGTCTTTTAAATGCTATTTGGGTTCTGGGTTTGAGGAGTTTCAAGAGAGTTATGCTCAAATTTCTAGGTTTGGACGACTACAAGGAAACCTAGTTGAAATTGTGAAGAGTTGATGAGTTAGGTTTTCAAGAGTTACAAAGTTGTTGCAAGGGACTTGAATTGTGTTTGTTAGTTGAAAAAATCCCTGCTCTGCATCAATTTATAAATTTTTGATGAGATGGATGGATGAATAGGTTTTGATCTTGGATCAAAAGTTTACCCCCATTTATGGTGGAATGGAGGTGGAGAGATGACAAATATTACCCATTTTCATGGAGGTAATTAGCTAGTTGTCTCATTTATTGAGTATTTATTTGTTTATTTAATTCAATTATTTAACTATTTTTATTAATGAGTGAGCCATGCTAATTGATTTGTTAACTATGTTGATTGATTAGTTAATTATGGGGTTTAATTCATGTTTTTATTAAATTATTTGTGGATAATATTATTTTATTTATTTATTTTAATATTTAAATATTATGAAAAATTTATTTATTTGAATTAATGAATAAAATATATTATTCAATCACTTTGAAGTTGATAAAGTGGTTTAATTAAGGTAAGATGAATTATTTTGATGAGTGATTGATTGATTATGTTGAACTAGGTGTTGATATGGGGATGGTGGGATGAAGATAAACATATGCAAGATTTTAGTATCTACAACATCATTTATATTTTCATCACTACTAGGGACTTATCACCTTACTAGGATTAATGTGTGTTGATGCTCTTGGATGCTACTTTAGGGGCATATGCAATACTTTAGTATCTTATGTACTTACATGGGTGTTCCTAACTATTGGGGATTGTATCACCATACTTTTTCCATACTATGGGAAACATTATTATTCTTTTATACAATCTCCATCCCAATTTCTTAAAAATCTTATCTTTTGATATATTGACATGATTATTAATTGGTGTAGTCATTGCCATATATTATTTCATGCTTAGATTACATTTAATTTTCATGTATTTTTTCTCCTCTCTTACAATTCCTTGTATCTCTTGGATGCAACCAATTATAGTGGCATATCCTACCACTAATGGTCTCATATTTAGCCTTTTTAAAATAATTAGAGGTGCTTATAGAGACTTATCTTTATTTTCTTTGTTGAAAGCATATACAAAAGGAAAACATACATGATAACGCCTTGTAGGATCCATTAATTTATATGGAACTCTAATAGTATTCTTTGATGTATGAAAATTTAATTGTTATGCATGTTTGTGAATGCTACATACTTTTAGATCCATGATTATTCTAGGATTCACATACACCTCATAGTGGGGACAAAATGTAATGGTGAAATTTGCATACCCATGTCATTTGTACCATTGAGTTTTATGCCTATCTTTAGGAGAGTACCTTGGTACATTGACATGTTGAAAAATGATGCAATTTTGTGCAAAGTTAGGTCCCTCATCCTATGTGACCTACCCATCCATTACACATATTCCTAGATACAATTACCACTTACCCTTATTCATATATTTACACATCCCTCATCATATCTACTTATTTATTATATGTATGCATGCACATATTTTCCATATACAAAATACCCACTTTGATTTGGTCCTTGTCATGTTCCAAGACAATTTTATAACTAGAGATGTTTGCATAGTTATTGACTCATTCCTCTCAAATTAAAAATTAAATTTTTTAAATTTGGTCAACTCTAGCCTTTACTCTTCTTGTTTGGGGTGACTAAACACAAATTTTTATAATATGTTGTTTTGATTATATTGGAAAAATAGGTTTTGAAGGGACCCAAAACCATTTACAACCGTAGATACAAAATGCTGCTCTAAAGTTGTAACAATAAACTATCAGCACCAACTATCAACAAAAGGAAGCAAAAAAACAAGAAACAAACATAGACCCAACAACAAATAAACAAACAAAGAAAAACACAAAACAAGACACTACTTCATGTTTCTTAAGGTGTTTTCCACCTCAAGTTCTTGGTTCCTATGAAGGCCAATCATGTCCAACAGTTCTTTTTTCTCATCCTCAAATGTCTTCCTAAAGTTACCCACCCCTCTAGTAGTAGGGCCTTTAACATCATCCTTTCCAAATTTTTCCCCTTTTCCTTTAGTAACCTGATCTTTCTCCATTAGCTTAGAAAAATATAGCTGGTCTTCACTTAGCTCACTGATCTTGCAGAACAACACCTCCAAAGAATCTGTGCTATGCTTAACATAAATATGGTAGGCATGCAATAGTTTCTTGATGTCCGTGTTGGTATCCAAAACCTTGGCCTCCAAATCAGCTAGGCACTGTTCACTTAAGGACTTGAAATCAGAGAATGAACACTCAAGATCAACAATTCTATCAATCAAAATATCCAAGGCAGTGCCTTTTGGAATATTTTGGACATTCTCTTTCAATCCCCTGATTTTGATGTTAACCCTATTGAATTCCTATAGAGTCCACTTTTCCAATTTGAAAGTACCAATGGCTCTTGCGCTCACCATGTCAAGGACTTCAAACATTTAAGTGGAGTCATCATTAAGGTAGGAAGTCCTCTGACAGTGGGTTAACCTTAAGAGGTTTTGGCTTCCTAGGCTTCTGATTATCCTCCTCCTCCTCCTGCACAGGTTTTTCACCAACAAGTTCCACACTTGGTGTGTTTCGAATTGGGGAGTCATCAATTTTAATCGTCTTCTCCTCTAGAACCTTCTCCTTGCAATGCTCTGTGGTGTCCTTTACAACATCTTTTGTGGCCTAGTTCCTCATCTTGGAAATGCGTATGAATCCTGTTAGAAAACCAAGATCACCTGCATGCAAGATGGATACCTGTTACATGCAAAAGATATGAAGAACCAAAAAGATGTTCTCTGAACCTCAAAGTGTAAAATGCATTAAGAGAATTGATTATTACAAAGTGATCAATCCTTATGAAGGAGATCAAGAAACCCTAAAAGGGAAACCCTAAATGAAACCCTAGTGTGCACACTTAATAATTAATAATTAATTATTAATGTGCCTAAGTTTAGCTTAAGTAATAAAGAGGAATAAGTGACTTAATTAATTAATCAATGTGATGTAATTAATTAAGCATAATAACTTATTACTCTAACACCCCCCCTTAAGATGAACTTAGGAAGAAGCTAAAACACTAGAATAAGATGCATGAAAGCAAAGATGGGTCTCGACAACTAGGCCTGATTAGGTACCCATTTACAAATGCAATATGAGGTAGAGAAGAAAAAACCCAGTGGGACAAAACCCCCCTATAATGTGATAACATGCTGCAAAGAAGCACTGGAAGAACTCTGTAGAGTAACACTGGAACCACAATCTGACAAGCAAGGAAAGATATCTCTGTCTACAACTAAAACCAAACCAGAATCAAAATAATGTGACAGCAGACCCGATGCCACAAAACACTCAAAAACTCCAAACGGGAACAACCCTGGAATTTATGAAGCAACAAGAAATTATTGAATCATGTATTATTGAAAACGAAGTGCAAAGATGCAAGATGCACTCTCCCAACTGCCAAAACATCCAAGTAATCGCCAAACAACCCATCGGGCCAAATCTGGACTAATTGATAAACCTGGGATAAATACAGAAAAATTACATGGACAGCAACATAGAGCTCCTCAATACCTTTCCAACGCTGTAAACGAGGCGAAAATTGGACATCGTGGCAAAAAGTTATGAGCTCGGAAGTCCAAAAACAACATCTGAATTCAAACAGAAATAAATGAAGTAAAATAGAAAATTACTGTAAAATAAACCACACCAAATGAAAGTGCTCGGAACCAGCTTTCCGGCGATATCTCGTTTGCCCGATTTTGATACCGTATGCCCAAGTTATGGCCAAAAGAAAAAAATTGCTCTTTTAGAAAAAACTAGGGTTAGGAGGGGTAAAGAGGGCGGTCGTACAGATGACGTCATCATGACGTCATGCTGACGCCAAAAAAATCCAAGCTTAAAATTGACGGCCGTATGGCTGTCGCCGCAAAAAATCGGCCTCTGCAAAAAATGATTTTTTTTGGTCCTGGTCCTGTGGGTGACTAGGGGCTGGAGCAGAGGGGGCATATCTGGGGGCTCGGTCGCCCATAAGACCGGAGCTATAGAGGAACAAGCCCTCAAGGGCTGGCAGATGGGTCCGGTGGCGGACCGGGAGGAGCCCGGCACCGGCGGCGATTTGGTGGCTGCCCGTTGGCCGCCGGGCGGCGGATCTGCTTTGCACGGAGCGTCAGCGGATAAACTGAAAAACACATTTTTTTCAATTTTTTTTTGATTTTCGTGCATCGAAAGACGTGCTGGGGAGGCCGTACGGCCCCTCAGATAATTTTTTTTGCCTTCTCGACCAACTTGCACCAAAATAGACAAATTTTATATGAAAATGGGGGTTTTTGGGCGCTGCGGACTCAATGGTGAGGTCCGTTTTGTCCCAAAATGCCCAAAAATTTAGGCTACCCCCATATCTTGCAGAAAAGATGCCTGTGGAAACCCTTGCACTTGAATCTCACTGAAAGGCCATATCTTTAGATCACGGACAAGCAGCTGTAGGTCTGGAGCTCTGATACCATGTTAGAAACCAAGATCACCTACATGCAAGATGGATCCCTATCACATGCAAAAGATATGAAGAACCAAAAAGATGTTCTCTGAACCTCAAAGTGTAAAATGCATTAAGAGAATCGATTATTACAAAGTGATCAATCCTTATGAAGGAGATCAAGAAACCCTAAAAGGGAAACCCTAAATGAAACCCTAGTGTGCACACTTAATAATTAATAATTAATTATTAATGTGCCTAAGTTTAGCTTAAGTAATAAAGAGGAATAAGTGACTTAATTAATTAATCAATGTGCTGTAATTAATTAAACATAATAACTTATTACTCTAACAAATCCCTTTTGGGCTTCTCCTCGGTCTCCATGATCACAACATTCTCCTATAAACCCTCCTCCTTACCTTCTGCCTCATCATCAACCTGTTTGATAGCCACAACATTATCTTTGGACCTAGAATCCCTAGAACCCACCTCCGTATCATTGCTAGTAGACTGGGACTCCGACTCCTGAATAATAAGCCTCTTGGCTGCCCATTTTCCTTTAGGGTTTCCCTTCTTTCTCTTCTTAGAAGGGGCAGCCATAGGGGAGATACCTGTCCATATAATATGTTGTTATATCCTTGTATTTTAAGGTATATTCACAATTTAGGAGCTATATTCACATATCATTCACATTACACACTTCAATTGAAACAATAAAAGAACTCTAGATCTACATGAGAATTCCTGAGAGCATATGCACAATTGAAGAGTGGTATTTTGGATACACACATTTGTGTGGGCCCACCTAGGAGAACATATGTACTTGTGACATATGACAACCCTAGCAAGATATTTATAAATATTTCTAGCCCTCAAATATGAAGAAGCATAACAAAGTTAAGGAAAATTAGGTGAAGAGCACAACAAAAGCTTATAGATTTCGCAATACAATTTCATGGTTATAGTATAGACACGCAGTTGTAGGCTTGTCCTTGACCTCAGAACTTGTCCATGATCTCTTGACTCATCTCTACATAGAATGAAGATAATATTTCTACTTTTAAGATAAACATAAAATTGTCACCATCTATTTTAGATTCCAAAATGTCTAGATTTATATACCATTTAAATTGCATACATTATTCAATCATACAATTAAATACTAATTATATATTTCACTTCCATTCCTAAAATAACTATTACAAATAATCAATCTACTAATCCCACTATAATTAATCAATTCAAATCAAGTATACTTATGGACATCTTATTAAATTAAGATAGGTTGAACTTAAAAGATTTTTCTTTTTCTTTACAAATACATAATACATACAAAAATAAGGCACAATCTTGGAGAGAGTATCTCCAAAATAGGTAGGTATTTTATCTGTAAACATCATTCTATCCTTTTCAAGTTGAGTTATACTTTTTTTTAATCTTCTACAACTCACTTCATATTTAGCATATGTCTTTCTTAACAATATTTAAATTTATCTTGTATTAGAAAATAAATCTTATAACTAAAATTAACGTTTAAGTACTAGATTGAATCCAGAATCTATGGGTCAATATAAATAGGAATAATTTGGAAAATTAAACAAGAATCTGAAAAAAATTGACATTTAGAGGCAATAGAATTTGTTAGACCAGTCAATCAATTTGGTCAATAATGAATATCCAAACTTTACATAGCTGCAGGGCAATTTATTATACTAATAAGAATAGATTGCCATGGGAAATATATTATGAATTAGTCAATAGTCATGGCTTTTGCTTTCAAATCTTTCTGATAATCAAATTCTTGATCTACAGTGACATATTTTTCAATAGTATAAAATTTGAAAATGAGTATTCACTAAATTTAAGATGTTTTTGGTCTTAAAAATTAAATTTTGTTTTAAAGGATGAGGTTTGAATCATAGAATTTAACGAGAATTAAGTCTTATTAAGTGTGAGATCATCAAATTTTTAGAGAGATAATGTTAGAATCATATTCTGAACAATTGATGAAATGAATACCTGTCAGTCCTTCAATAATTAAAATAGATTGATTATTCAAACTTAAAATCATATTCCTAAGATCAACAATCGAAAAAACAATCAACAATCTTAATAAAATCTCTCAACAAAAAATATACATTCAATAATCATTTTTATTTACATAATTTTTTTTAATCCAATGATAATTTGATTGACCCAGAACAATAATTCAAAAATAAAAATATCATTGGCTGCTCAACTGCTGACTGCCTTTTATTTACAGGAAAAATAGTCAGCATTTGAGAAGGCAAACCCACCTGCAAATTTTAATTTTAAAATATTTTTAATGCTGCCTAATTGTTAGGTAGATATGATGCAAAATAGACTGAACTGTAAGCTATGGTAAAATTATCATGAACCTATTTTTGATTGGTTCAGATCAATATTAAAAGATCACTTCCAAACTTTGGTAGTGCAAAGTTAATTTATGTGCTCAAAATAGTTTACAAAGCAGTTGAAATTGCACCACATTATGTAGTTTAAGGAGAGATAAGATAATATTAAATTTTAAATTTAGAAAAGTAAATGTGAAGGATAAATATATTTAGTTATGTTTAATGGAGGAATATAATTATAATTAGGTGTTAAATTTGATTTATTTCAAGATTAGAAGTGGATTTTCTTTATTTATGCTTCGTCTTAGATTTTGAATAGGACACGTGTCTCTATTTGGGTCAAGTTTGTAGATTCAATGCTTGTGTTAGTGAGGATTTGATTTGATAGTCATTGACACAATTCTTAGAGTTTGTGCACTTCTACTTTATAGTTCATTATATTCATTAATGTTTTCTCTAGTCTAAGAATTAGTGATATTTAAGAGTACCTTTAGAGGGTTACCAAAGTGCTATGAGACATGTTATCTTAGGTCAAACCTAAGAAAAAACTTGCTTTATAGTCATGCTAATGATTGAAGACAATGAACTTCAACTATACAAATGATCCTAGAATGAATATGTAAACTGTGATTCAATTAGTGCACCAATTTAAAACGTTCCTTTGATAAATACTCCTTGAATGCTCTATGATGAAAGGGGATATCTAGATATGAGAGGATGCGAAATGAATGCAATTGGATTTCTTTAAATATAAATATACAACAACAAATCATGCAACTATATATTTGTCCATCTCACAATAACTAATGAAATGAGAGGGATTTGGCCAATTATGAATTTGAATTGGGGGTCAAATCCACAATCACATGATCTATCTTGCATCCATGGGAATGACCAAGGATTATGGAACAATAAATCTATAGACAAAATGAATTGCTGATCATAGAGGGTATAATAAATGTGGGTCCATACAAAAAAGTGTGTAGATATAGATATGGTGTAGACAAATGTATGGGCTCATGTGTATATATGGGAATAAGTGAAGGCTCGGGAGATGAACCCAACTTCATACCAAATTACTGATTTGTTGATATGTAAATGTGTTAAGCCATTCTCTCAAAATGGACACAACTAGCCGAGAAATGATATGGGCATGAAAATTTCAGATTTTTATGCTAATTTTTAGGTGCATGTGAATCCTATCTAATGATTGTTTATCTCAAAGTACATGTAGCTATTAAAAACATGTATGTAAAGTAAATATTTAGACATAAAAAGATACTCGAGCCATGTAAAGTAATGGAACCCATTGATTATAATAATGTAATTCTATCCTTTAGTATGCATTCTCTATAGGAACTTGTAAAATACATATGTGCAACAAGTAGCTTTTATCTCACAAGTGAAAATTAGGTACAAAATACAACCTTGTTTAATTGTCTAGGAAATGGACAAATGAGAAATGACTGGGGCTAGAAATTTATTCTTGTATGAAAAGTGACATGATTCATTTCCATGTGGCATATTAGATAATTCCATATGATGTGGCAAGCTCCATCTAGGCATGATGACAAATCTCTTGGTAGCACCTATCACTAGAAAGCTTGATCATAGGAATGCTAGTGACAATATATGCCCCTACAACTAGTTGCATCTCTAGGATGCAAGGAATTAAAAGAGAGGGATAATTAATCCATGAATTGTAAATGTCATATAAAGATAAATTTGTAAGAATATGGATCTTGTAGAGTAAAATTTATTAATACAATGTGTGATAAGCATGCAAACCATCTAGAATGATAAATAATATGATTTGGTTGGAGATGAATATCAATTTTCAATATTTCCCCACATGGGCAATATGGAAAATGGTGATGTGGTGCTCAACGACCAAAAACACCCATGTAGTTATATAAGGCAAGTTATGATGGGGATATGACCCCAATGTGGCATCCAAGAGCATGAGCACAAAAAGGTATAGGTAAAATAATAGGTCCCTAGTGGTAATGTGGATTTAGGAATGTGATGCAAAAAAACATGGTGACTAGGATGTGATGCCCTCAACATAATAGGATAATGAAATGATGTCATAAGAAAATGAGTGAGGAGGGAAAGATACTTCCTCTTTAAAAGTAGTAGCTCTAAATCATAATAAGGAAACAAAGCTTAATTACTAGAGGGAAGAGATAATTTCCTTGATATTTAGATAAATCTAAGATTGTGATATGGTAGTAAAGGAACAAAATATAAGAGGGAAGGACTAATTCCCCCCAATGAGGGAATATAGCAATGTAATATCTATAAGAAAGATATGACAATGTAAGATCATAGCAAATAATCAATGAACATAGGATAAATAATGAACCATCATAAGTGTGTGGTATAAGTATGATAAATTTCATGAAAATAGACAGGGTAAAAAACACATGGACCATAATTAAATCATTATGGTAAGCATCTACATGTAATAAAGAGATATCAAGGCACCATGAGAAGCCAATGTGCTAAATAAAAATCATCGATGGGAAACAAAAATGATCTCCATCATAATGTGAAATAGGTAAAAGAGAAAATAAAGTGAAAAGCATATGTAAAGACATTAGTGAACAAAAGACAAAACAATATAGAGGATGAAAAGAAGCAAAGGTGCAAAGTACTGAAGCAAGGAAAGTGGAAAGAAACACATTCTTCCAAGTTGGGGAAAGTAAACTTGAAAGAAAATATAGAAGGTGAATGGGCATGTGACACAACCAAATAACACATAATAAAATAGCCAAAATGTGAAAGAAATAAGGAAGAAAAAGATGAAACAAGAAATCAAAGCTATAATTATGTAGGTATATATACTAAGATGATTCTTGTGAATCGTAAAATAAAATTTGGAGGCTGAACCTTTTCCTCCAAAGGCTCATCTAATAAATCATCGTCATCCAAAATAGAAATAATCAAATTTATCTTCCTTTATGTGTTATTGTTCTTCTCTTTTCTTTCTTTTTAAATTACATGTGTTTGTTCTTTGTATTTCTTCATGCTATGTACAAACACATGGTAAATAGGTGTAACATTAGGAATATCCTTTCTTATACATAGTTCATGTTTGTTTACTTGTGTTTATGGTGCTATGATAGAAACTTGCTACATAAAAAGTTCTTTCATTAGTTTTTGATTAACTTCTTTTGAACATGAAACTCTAGTATATTTATGTTACCTTCTATTTCTTTCTTTTTTTTCTTTATTTGTATCATCCTTTTCATATTTTGGCACATGATGACGAACTTTATACTCTTTAGCTCTTTGTGGAATATCTTTTGTGGCCTATCTCTGTTTTATTCTCTAAACTTGTTGATATGTATCATTCAAAGATATTTTTCACTATAGAATGAACGTTCCTTGGGAGTAGGCATATATATGTCCAATTGAAATTGGATTAAATTTTCACAAGCTTGATATGCATCTTTGTTAATCTCGATAACTCTAGAATCCTCACTCAATGCACAACAAAAGGCGTTGCTTAGAAGTTATCCAACCATGGCCTACCTTGGAAATTAAATAGAAATTATTATAAGTAGCAATAACATGGTATAAAATACATGAAATAGTAACCCATTAGTCATTTTAAATGATACACTAGAATGTGCATAAAATCTAGTTCCATATGATTTTATACCAAGAAGTGTTTAATACATATATTGTATTGATTTGTAGGATCCAAGTATGTCCTCAATGAGTGTATCTTCTATATTTTCAACAATAGAAAATGAACCATATTAACTTTTGGGATCTACTTATTAAATAATATAATGAGTAGAGAAGTAGGGGGTGAGGAAAAATTATATATAGGGTAAACATAAAAACCTTGGTCACACTTTTATAAAGGAATTGACCAACACAATTTTTTTTTTTTTATCAACTTCAACTGCATAAAAATGGTCTTTGTGTTTTGAATTTCAAAATCATGTAAACTAATGAAATTTAGAACTCTTGATGAAGTTTATTCTTGTTATTTTTAAAAAAAAAAAAAATATTTTTTGAGATTTTTTTATAAATTTAAGAGCATATTTGAATTGCTAAAAACTTCAAGAAAAAATGATGTTGAGTTGACACCAAGAAAAAAATAGAAAACAATTTTATTTTCCCCTATTTTTTTTTTCCAAATAGATAACTTCAATATCTAGTGCATGAAAAAAAGAATTTAAAATTTTGATGTATATTTTCTTCGTAATAATGAGTTAAAGCCAAATGTACCAAAATTTGATAGTTTTCATTTGAAGTTAACTATTTTCTATTTTTTTTCATTTAAAAAAAAAATATACCCTTTTGGAGAGGATTCTCTCCTCTAGTGCACCATATATTTTTCAATTTTTTAAAATTTGTTTTAGTATTTTTTTCTTAATTTCTAATCAACATCATTTTTTATTATAACAATCTACTTGCATTATTTAAAAAAAACTTATTAAAACTAATCAAAATATCAAAAAATTATATATTTGGATTCTTGACTCTGAGATCTACAAAAGAGTATTTTTAGTTTTAAAAAAAAATTATTTTGACTAAAGAAATACCACCTCAAGTGGAAATATTTAGAAATTTATGAAAAAAGTGAGGTGGTTGCCAATAAGGATGTAACATAGACCATTTCAACCAACTAAATAGTTCTTAGTGAAACGGTTCTGCCCTAAATAATTTTGGGCGAAACAGTTTCACCTGAAACTACGTGGACTATATGTGGCACATAAAGTTTCAGGTGAATTCTCCCTTAGTAGATCTTGAACTTTCATGACTAATCTTTATTCTTGCTTGACTTCCCTCCTCCTTGTATTATTTTTTTTGTTTTGCACACACACAAATTTTGTCCAAGTTGAATGAGGACCCCCTATTTTTCTCTTTTAGTTTTCTTAATTGAGTATTTATCTTACATTAGTTTGGTTTATTATTTGGGCATGATTATGATGGTCTTGAGGAAGGTGATTTGAGGTTAAAATAGTTAGCAAACCTTTTATGGAAATTCTAAAGTATAAAGATAATAAAGTTTTAAGTTTTTTGAAGCCTTTGTAGGACTACAAAATTCCCAAGGACTTATAAATTTTTCCCTTAGTCCCATAGTCTCTCAAATTCCTACATTTTGTCCTATCATTCATGAAGAAACCTTTGGTCACCCTATTCTTCAAAACATTCTCAAAGTCAAATAGAACCCCACATTTTCACTTCTAAGGTGTAACAATTGGTGGGAATGTGGTACTCTAGAGGACATTTTCTACTCTCACATTCCATTTGAAGTTTGGATCTCCTATTCAAATATGCAAAATGATCATATTAAAGTTCATAAATCTACAGGGATTACATGGACTTCTTCCACTTTCTCTTTTGTAAGTCATCCCATCCTTCCTCTCCATCTTCCATTTTTCACCTACATGATACATTGTAATAATGTTTCACTTGTGTGAACAAGGCATTTATAAACCTTGATTTTGTTTTCCATTTTTACCTTTTTGTAAATCATTTTCTTGATCTCTTGCATCCTTTGTATTCTAAACTTACAATGTGATGCCCCCTCAGTTTTCTTTTGTTTGGGCAACTACTTGGATTGCATCTAGACTTTATGATGTTGTTTGCTAGACTTTATGTTACCATTTGTTGGACACTATGATTTTGTTAGATGTTACTCAGACATTGTGATACCTTGATGATTAGATATGGTGACTGCTTGATAACATTATGATGCTTAGTTTAATGATATTGATAGCATTGTGATATCTGATGTTTCTTAGTTATATCATGGTTAACAGATTAGTTAATTGTTTATATGACCTATCATGGACATGATGTTATGTGACTGTAGATGTATCCGCTATTATATTTTGATATTAGATATTATGATGGTGAAGGGGAATAGGGTCACATCACATGCTTGTGAGTGCCTTGCGATGCTGTGACTTTCCCTTCACGTTGTGATTGTTTTATTATGCACATGTTCAACCCTATGTTTTGCTATAGGCTATAGGTATAGGGCATCAACTCCACCTGTTTATCAGGTTTGAGTGTTCCAGAGCCCAATGGAGTTGTTGTTTCAGAGGTAGCACTGGGTCCCCCACATCGAGCCATCATCCTCATCAAGGATGAGTTTGTTGTCATGCCCCGTTTGTGAGGTCTGTTGGTATTGTTTGGTCTTCGTTGTGGTCATTATACCTTCATTTGATTTCATTTGATAATTATTTGACTAATCAAGGAGTCATGTCTGTTACTTGTGCTTTGTTCGATTATTTCATTATATTTAGATTGTCAAAATTGAAGGCTTGGTTAATGAAATAAAATTCTAATTAAATTAGAAGAATTAAATTAAAACAAATATGGTATTTAATTTTAATAAATTAAGATTTATTGCTCAAATAGAATATTAAAATTATATATATATATATATATATATATATATATATATATATATATATTGCTATGTTTGTGTAAAAAAACTTTGTATGAAATTTAAAATAATAAAATAATAAATTAATGGCATATACTGTGTAAAGTGGAAGAGGGTTAAAATTTAAATTGAAAGGTATTAAAATTAAATGAAAATTTGAAATGAATGAAATTAAAATTGTGGAGGAGTGGAAATGCAGTTACGGGAAATTAATTATAAGGGAAGTGGAGTTTATTGGAGAGGGTCAATTGGCTTATTTCTCTCAGAGGAAAAACTAATTCTTGTTTTTACTTGCCATGAATGTCATTCTAAGGTTTTTTTTTGAAAAAATTTCTTTGTTTTCTGAAATTCTTCCTGAAATTGGTGAAGCATTGAGGTTGTTTTGGAGGTCTTGGGGGTTTTACAGAAGCTGTGGAATTTGGAGTTGCTTGAGTTGCAGAGTGGAATCTTGAAAGAAACTGGAAGCTGTCACTTGGGGTTTTTGTTCGGCAATTATTACCAACTCAATTGTGCAAAATATTCCAAGTTACTTTATTTTTTTCCCTTCTTGTTTCCATTTTGTTCTAAAAAGAATGTTCTCTGAATAGAAAATGGTAGTTGTATTTCTCGAGTCCAAGCCTTTGAGTTGTTGATTTTATAGATATTAAATAAAAAAAATTGTATTTGAAGTATTTTTCCTGAAAACACAAATGATACCGATTTAATACTACTCTTCGTATTGCTTTCAATATGTATACAGTTATTGGCCTTCTTAGTCAATCGTTATTAGATAAACGGGTATTCTTCCTTGAAACGATATGAGTTTGTATACCGTGACCTTATCTTACTTGCAATCCAAAAACCTTTACACTAAAGCAGTTTAGTTGATAACGAAGGTTGACATTATGTTTTTAGTATTATTTGAAAATGACAATCTATTTCTTCATGTCGTGGCCTAACCATCCTTAGGCAATAAAGAAAAACCTTTAATGATGTGGGGTCAGCAAGTCGACACCCTGCTACTTGCATTGTCTCTGATAACTATCATCATACTTGTAGCTATGGTTATTCTTTTTTTTTTAATTTTTTTTTAAAGGTCTAGATTCAAGGAGAACTTGTCTGGTAGAAGAAATTGTCTTGTTTGTAGTTGATCAGCCATATCATCCTTGACAACTTGCAATTTTCTTAGGTTACTAATCTTTCAGGCTGTTTCAAGCGGTAATTTTAGTAAAAGTGAACATTAGAATTCGATATGATGGAAATCTTGTTTGCATCGCCATTTTTTTTGCTTGATAGCCTACTGTTGAGAAATGTCACTATTATCTATTTGGAGGCTTAAGACTTAGGACCATCTATACGCAAACTTCCTTAGCTGCGCCGCTTATTCTAGCTCATTGTTGTCTATTCATGAATGATTTGCACTTTATAATATCCATTTTGCAGTGCACAAATTTTCTTGTCCAATGGTATCGGCCTTAAGTTAATTAGATTTAAAAAAAAAACTGTTACAACCCTCTCATGAGTCTTTGTCACATCTATTGCTCTTTCTACTATCTGTAGTTCACTTGTAGTCATATCCTTGTAATTGCAATGCATGTCATTGTGTTTTGGTAGTTTACGTGTGCTTGATTGTGTGATTGGCTGCCATTCATACTGAAGTCTAATCTATCCCTTACTTGTAGTCCCTCCAAAATTAGAGATTCTAAGTATAACTTGAAAATGATTGGAAATAAACTGAAATTCAATGGATATATTAACAAACACATTCGCTGTTTTATAATAATAAATAGCTTTTAAAAGTGATCTCCTTACTCAAGCTAGTCGCGGCCACCTTTTGGAGTCTGCTGATTTTAATATGTTTGTAAGTCTAATTTAGACCTTTGTTATCCATGATTAAGAAGAAGTAGAACTGTTATAAGTGTGAATTTCATATGCGAATAATCATTTTTATATTGGCCGATATATATATGAATAAGTATTTTTCTGTTTATGTTATTGTTGTCACCTAGAAATGCACCTTGATGCAAAGTTTGTAAAACTGAGCTTTCTAGAGCAACATGGGATCATCTCAAGGCTGTGGGTCACCTATAATTGAAATGAACCTCTGGAGAAGCCGACTTCCTTTGGTATCACCTAGACTACCGATTCTTTGAAGGGAAAGGGATAAGGAGTACATAAATTAAAGGACTACAATAGGGTGATATACCAAACTGTTTGAGAAATCATGAAATGAACACAGGAAGAACATACACTTGAAATCCTGATTGCTATTCTCAGAACAACCTCTTTCAGATTTAATGCTTTAGTCCTAATAGGTTTGATCTACATACACATCTCAGGAAGGAAAGATTAATTTCACAGCTCTAAGATATGAATACAAAATTATAAAACATAGTTAAAGACTTGCATGTTCAAAGGAAAGATACAGAAATGAGAATTAATACAAACACAAACACAAAATTCCCAGGTAAGCTCTATGTTATATTCAAGATTCTAGTTGAGTTATAGAAACATACATTGATTGAGAAAGGATTGATTAAAAATCACTAACTCCTTAGAGTGTGTAATCAGAACTATTTACAAAAAGGCAAAAAATGCCTTATATACAGACTAATATTGGCCCATTAGGGCTTACAAAAAATATCGGAGCTCAGAAAGATCTACCCTAAGATCTTTTGGATGAAGTTAATGCTAAAGCCTGTGTGTCCCTGTTGTATGTGTCGGTGAAGAGTTACCCTCATAGAAGCCTTCTTCAGATATTCTTCAGCTACCGCATTTATTCGATCCATTGTGTCCGGTTGAGCTACTTCGGCTGCATCTTGAATGCCCTGAGCCTGCAACAAATACACATCGCTTGCTATCCTGTTGATGTTCTTAGACTGCCATGATTAACCCTTAGATCTCTCTGATTGGTTGAGTAAATTCCACGCAGCCTCTTCGGGTGGTCAAAACTTCCCCTATTGAACCGCATACCGGTGAGACACTAATCGTGCCTCCCTGATGTGGTTAAATCTTCTCGCAAGCATCGGCAAGACATGGAGCCATCACTGAGAGCTCCCAGTGAGACCTAAAGATCATATCGATGCTATAGGAGCCATCGGCGAGACACCGTTTATCGCCAAGAGATCAGTGGGTTGACGAGTCACATGGAGATCCCTCCCTGTCACTGAGACCATGTGATATCAGTAAGACATCACTCCGATAGTCAGTCACTATATCGATGAAATTCATGTCGGGGAGACCCTCGCCAACATCTGTAGAAGTCATCCCATTGGGCTCTTTTTGTTCTATTGGCCAGAGATCCTTATTTCGGGAAGAGGTTGTACCGAAGGCACCTTAGCTTTGGCGAGCACATATTTCGTTTCACTTCGGCAAGACTCCTTGGTGTCGATGTGACATCACACAAAAATCCTTTCCATTCGGCGAACTCTTCATTCGACAAGACACCTAGTGAGACCCCTTGCTATCGGCGTGACCTCTTGTGTCGCTGAGACATTTTGTAGAACTCCCCCCCTCTTGGAGAATTCCTTTTCATTCTAAAGGTTTCACTACTCGGTGAGACTCACACTAAAGTATGAACCCTCAGCCGACTTCCTTTCTTTCGGCCTGACTCCTGCCGGTTGGGAAGAGGTCCTCCTGAACTCTAAATGTTATGCCGAAGGCCCCTCGCTTCGGGGAGACCCTTTATAGTTGCCGAGACATCTCGGCGAATCTCCTTAGTAGTGCCGAGGGCCCTTTCTCTTTTGTGTCGGGGAGATTTTTTGTTGGCCAGACCTGTCCCGAAAAATGCTTCCTTTTGATTATCGGGGAGACCCCGTGGCTTTGGCGAGAGGTCCTAGCGAAGCTCGCTTGCTTTGCTGAGATCTCCTGACTTCGGTGAGACATCTTCGATCGGTGAGACCTCACATAGACTGCATTTTCTACACCGAAAGGTCTCAATGCATTCTGAGTCACCGAGAAAAGGTATTCGTTACGTCGACAAGGACCCTTCATATTTTCCATCAGCGAGACCGAAGGTCACTCGCCGAGACCTTACAATGATTGCCCCAACCTACATCAACGGGCACAACCTTCTGCCACCGATCGGTGAGACAAAAGTGAACTCATGCCAAAAAAAAACCATTTTGCACACTGTTCCTCCAGTCGGCGAGACAAGAAAACCTCGTTGAGACATAATGCCGATATCGCCTAGCTCTGCCGATGAGCCACCATATACATAGTCGGGGAGACATGTTGAGATTGGTAAGATGCAACCCCGACAGCTAAGACATATGCCGATAGAAGCCTCCACGGTCACCAAAACAATAGAACCGTCCTGCCGAATGAAGAATGCAGAGGACCTGTGATCGCCGTGACATTCCTGGGGTCTTGGCGACTCTGTCCTTAGAAGATTTTCATGTCAAACCAAAACAAGGCAGGCTTCTTCACTGAATTCCCCATGACCTAGCATTAGATTCATGACCTTTGCCCTAGGCTGAATACTTCATTTGGCCTCCTCGAACCTGTTAACACGATTTTCTTTGCCTGATTGAGCCAGAGGGTGAAAATTTAGGCAACAACTCTGGCGACCTTTGCGGGATGTTTGCCTGTTAAACATGAGAACCAGTGACTGGGCTTATCCAATGGGCATGGAGTCGTTAGAAGGCTTAGAAAACAAACAAAATATCAGTTTTGCACATGGCTTCGACATCATGAAATCCACGGGTCATAACAGGTTGCCAAAAAATGAAACAAGGGAAAATGACAGAGAGAAATACCGCGTCAAAAAGCATTCTAGGAATGGAGCAAAACAGAAAACAAACGAACCATAGTGCGAAGCACTTATTGAAACATAAAACCTAACTAGATATGTACAAGAAAGGCACTTATTAGGCTTGAAAGCAGGGTTTAAGGTGTATCCCATTGACTGGGATAGGAAGCAAATCCTCTTCTGTTGTAGCCAGCTGATAAGCATTGTGCTCCTTACAGCCTGTGATAATAAATTGACCAGTCCACATATTGTCGAACTTAGTGTGATGGCTAGGCCTACTTTTAAGAACATCCCACCTGAGCACAAGGTCTCCCTCCTTAAAATACTTTGCTGTAGCCCTTTTTTCGAATGTCTTCTTTGTCTGGAGCTGATGATACTCTAAAGATTTCATTGCTCTGTCCCTTGATTCTTCGAGCTCCATGAGCTCTGCATACCTTATAGACATTGGGTCCTGTCCCTCAAGCATCTCCAACTGATGAACAATGTCTAGAGCTGGAAGCTCCATAGATAGTGGCAATCTCACCTCCTTGCCATAGACTAACATATATGGCAAGTTACCAATAGACCTCATAGGGGTCACTCTGTCTACCCAAAGTGCATTTTTTAAACTAACGTTCTAGGTCCTTTGATTATCCTCTATGGTTCTTTTAATAATTTTGATGAGGTTCTTATTTGTGCTCTCAGTTAGGCCATTACCTTGAGGGTAATAATTTGAAGATGTGCTCAAATGAATGCCATGATTAATGGCCCAGTCAGTTACCCTTAGACCCATGAATGCAAGGGCATTATTAGATATGATGGAGTCAGGCACTCCAAACCTGGTGACTATATCTTCATAGAAGTTCAACATTGAGGATTCTTTTGCTTCCCTCAATACAACTGCTTCTATCCACCTTGTGAAATAGTCAGTGGCTGTAAGTACCCATTTTTGACCGACATTGGAAGGTGGATTTATTGGTCCAATAAAATCAATGCCCCATCTCATGAAGGGCTTCTCTACTTGATTTGGATGCAGGGGCATAGCAAGAAACTTTTCCTTTCCTGAAAGCATAGCACATTTGATGCACTTTCTTGACTAGGCATACACATCCTTGAACAAGCCGGTCCAGTAGTAACCAGCTCTCATGACCTTCTAGGCAGTAGTTCTAGGAGAAAAGTGACCTCCTGCAGCTCCATCATGAAACTCATGAAGCACTTTTTCAATTTGGTCACTGTGAATGCATCTTAACAGGACACCATTCAGATCTTTTTTAAAAAGAACATTGCCCATCAGCACATATGGTATGGACTGCAATCTAAAGTATCTTCTTTTGGCTCTGTTTAGACCTAATGGACATTGACCAGTTTGTAGAAATTGGGTCATATCTTGAACCCAGATAGTTATCCCCATGGGCACATCATCTTGGGCATTCTAAGGCTCATTTGTATTGGCAAGCACAACATCCTTTTCTAGTTCACTTTCACTGCTTGACCCTGTAGCAAGCTGTTCACAAAGACCTTTACCTCTAACTAGCTTGGTGATCTTAATATCTACATCATACTCCATAACCTTAGTGATCCACCTTGCTCTTTTTTCATTCAGATCCTTATTCAACAGAAATTCCTTCACACTTGAGTGTGCAACCAGAATATGAACCTTATTGTTTGAAAGCAAAGGTTTGAACTTCTTTAGACTTCTAATCACAGAGAGAACGTGCTTTTCCAAAAATGTATACCTTTCTTTGTAATTAGCAAGTATTTGGCTAAAGAAGGCTATGGGTTGTTCCAAATTGTCATTATTCTTCTGAACCAGCATATCAGAGATTGAAACACTACTACCAAAAGCATATAAAAAGAAGTCTTTAGAGAAGTCTGGGTTTACCAATGTCGGAGTAGATGCTAATGCCTCCTTAATTTCTCCAAAACTGTGTCTTGCCTCCTTTGTCCAACTGAAGACTGCATTCTTCTTTAACATGGTTGTTAGAGGTTGTAGTAGGTTTGCCACATCTGGGATGAACCTTCTCAGAAAGTTGATCTATCCTAGAAAGCTTTGCAGACCCTTCTTGTGATTAGGCAGCAACAACTCAAGTATGGCTCTGACTCTTTCAGGGTCAATAGTGATTCCCTGCTTTGACACTATGTGTCCTAATAGTTTCCCTTCGTGGACAGCAAAGATACTCTTCTTTGGATTGAGGGAGATACCAAACTCCTGCACTTTTCAAAAACTTGCCTAAGATGTAACAAATGTTCATCAACATTCTTGGAATATACTGTAATATCATCTAGGTAAATCAGTATAATCTTGTTGATCAAACTTTGAAATGCCATGTCCATGGCCCTTTGAAATGTGGCACCAACATTGGACAAACCAAAAGGCATCCTTTTGTATGCCATGGTGCCCCACTTAGTTGTGAAAGCGGTTTTAAACTGGTCTTCCTCTTTAACCAGTACTTGATTATAGCCCGAAAAACCATCCAATAAGGAAAATCTTTAAGAGCCAGCAACTTCTTGTAAGATTTGTTCCATGGAGGGTAGTGGGTAGTGGTCTTTTAGAGAGGATCGGTTAAGATCCCTAAAGTCTACACAGAGCCTTATCTCACCACTTTTCTTTCTAACCGGTACAAGATTAGAAACCCATGAAGTGTTCTTGATAGGGAAGACAATACCCCCCTCAACTAGTTTAGTCAGCTCCTTAATCATTAGGGGCTCAAGTTTAGGATTCAAGGGCCTTTGTTTCTGCCTTACTGGCTTAGCATCCGTCTCTAACTCAATTGTGTGCTGAGCAATGTGGGGATCAAACCCTTTCAAATCCGAATATTCCCAAGCAAAGACATCATAAAATTATTGACATAAAGCAACAAAAGCTTGTTTATCTTCAAGTGAACAAATTTTTCCTATCTTAAGGAGCTTACTCTTGAAAATCTCTAGCTCTTCATAGTGCTCTTGTTTGATCTGCAAGCCGGCTTTACCCTTTTTAAGCTAATCATCAGTACTAAAAATTGACTCTAAGGTAACAAGGCCTTTGGGTAATTTATTTGTCTTTAGGTGTATGAATTGATCACCATACTGCTGCTTGAGTTTTGCTTGATTCACCGTGGAGAACTGATCTTCTTCAAGCAGGAAAGAAAGGATCTGTTCATCACTGTCAAAGACTTGCCAGTGAATGTTGTTGTCAGGAATTGATGGTCTAACTACAACCTTCACATACTGCTGCACCTTCTCTTTTCTGATGTCATTTGGAATATCAAATTGTGCTCCAATGGCTGCAAGCCTATCAGCATGTTTGTTCTGATTTCTTGGGATAGACACTAAATTAAAGGCATCAAATCCCTCAAGCATGTTCCACACTCTATTTCTATAAGACTTCAGTGCGTCATTTTTAGCCACATTTAGGCCCCTTACTTGATTAACAACTAATTCGCTATCTCCATGCACTTTCAAGTGGGTTATTCCTCTCTTTCTTGCCTACTCGAGACCTTGAACCAAGCCCTCATATTCAACAGTGTTGTTAGAGCATGCAAAAGCAAAATGAAAAGCAACATAGTACTTATCACCTTGCGAAGATACCAGCATTGCACCTCCTCCAGGTCCATTTTTGCTTCTTGAACCATCAAAATACATTTCTCATAGTCCATTTAGTGGTTGCAACAACTGATCTGCATCTTTCTCCAAGTTTGGAATCTCTATGTCAGGCTCAAGAATGACATAGTTGCCCACTCCAGCATCTTGAATAAGGTCCTCAAGACTATCCAATACATTCTCAACTGCCCATTCATGCAACAGCATGTCAGGAATAGCTTCTGATTGGAGTTCTTAAGCAGCAGCTAGTTCATTGTTAGAAAGAATGACACAATTTGTGTCTGCAGCAGTAGGAACAACATTAAAGGGACTTGGGTTATATGGCTCAATGTGATCTTTAGCCAGTCTCTCAAATTTAATGGTAACCTTGGTTCCGTATCTTGTTCTAAATAACATATGTGACCAATCAGCTGATACATAACCACCTATCTTGGTTGTAAAGTCTCTAGATAAACACAAGGAAAAGAAGGGTGGAAGATTTATGACACATATGTCTTGAGGAACCAAAAAATTTGGACAAGCATGGAGGGTGAGGTTTAAATATTTGATTATACCCAAAGTATTAACTGAAGTACCATCTAATTGGATCACTCCCTTCTCTAAAGGCTGGTATTTTAGTCCAGGTTTGTCAACAATCTGTTTTGGCATGACGGAGCTGCTAGCTCCACTATCTACCATACAGTTATGGAATAATTTATCACCAATAATCACTGACACATAGAAAGGAGGTGGTTTGACTTCTTTTCCTGCCTCTTTACTAGACTGCTTATCGCTTTTTTGAGGATTATTTGTCAAAACAATCCTATCTTGACCTAATGGGGATTCAGACTCACCTGATAACTTAAGATTTGACAAGGCTGAACATAGAATATCCTTTTGACCATGGATGACCAATGAATCCCACATAGACATCGTCACATTTGTACTTTTCATACTATCAAGAATGTTAAAAGGTACAGCTGGGTTTACTTTATTGTGTACCTTTATGCCAGTGTGATCAGCTTGTAAGCATGGCTGCTCTTTAACTGGGAGTTGCTGATTTCCTTGCAAAACACTAGTCACTCGAGATGCAAATGGTTCCACATTTGATGCCTTTCCTTTGTAGGCTGCAGGATCAAGCTCAAATGCTCTCTTATTTGCTCTCGTATTAGCCACAATAGGAGAACTATCCACATTCAATCCACAAAACTCTTCACCCTGCTAGTTAAGTAGAGTAGCATCATTTGCAAACTGATCTTGGTGTTGTGGAGATGACTCATTAGGTACATGCTGTTGTGAGCTTGAGGCATTCTGCATCATAAGTGCTTGATTAATGAGTCCATTTGAGCAAGTGGCCTGGTTGTGGGGATGATTGCAAGGGTAGCACCATTCATAATCTGCTACTAAATTATTTTGAGTAGGAAGCAGGTCTTTGACTACACTAACAAGTGCTGGAGCATAGGCCTGAAAAGGTCTTGTGTTCACATTCTATCTTGTGCCTTGATAATTTCCCTGATAAGCTTGTCTATTACCTTGGAATTTCTTTTGTTGACCTTGAAAAGGCTAGTTTGAGGCCTGATTTTGCTATTGATAAGGCCTAGAATAGGTCTGTTGTTTTTCCAATTTCACCAACTTGTTGCCAAATGTTTGTAAAAGAATTTTGATCTCTTGTAGCTCCTGTGATGAGCCTGAAGTAGCACTCTCTTGTCTATCAATGGCTATAACAGTAGCTGGTAGCATTGGTATAGCTGGTAGAGGTGTGAAGAGAGGTATTTGCAAAGGAATGTTTGCATGAATTTTTGGGAATATTGGCATTGGTGGCCTAGGAGTGAGTTTGCCTGCTTGTATCAAGCTATTTTCAGCTCTAATAGCTATTTCAAAGGGGTCTAGTAGAGAGACCCCTCCCATTGACTATATCATGACAGCTATATCGCTGTTTAGAGCTCTCAAAAAGTATAGGAATGCATACTCCAGAGGTGGTCTCACCATTGCAGGGATTCTATCCCAAGTTCTTTGGAACCTAAAGTTGAAGTCATTCATCTACTCTTGTGGAGCCCTCTTTATTGTGGTCAATTGCTCCAATAGAGACAAGTTGTCAGACCTGTCTTGGAATTGCTTATGCAACTTATCTCCAAATTCGTCCCATGTTGCAATTGAACTGACTGGTAGGCTCCTATACCACTGTACAACTCTTCCTTTCAGTGAAGCAGCTAGTAGTCTCACTGCCATGTCCTATTGGGTTATGTGATGGACTCCACATAGTGAAGCCACATCTCGCATGTGTTTAATTGGAGTAGTTTGATCTTCTCTCGTGAAAGTTGGCAAACTCTTCAAGGCTGCCATTGGGATATCATTGTGTTGTGCCAGATTCAAGGGACTCCCTCTATTGAAAGCAATGAAGGGTTGATTCCTTGGAGTGGCCATTGCAGGTATCTGAAGGGGATTTGTGGGTGGAGCAAGATGAGACCCTACTGATGGAGGAGTAGACTAAGTTCTTCTAGAATAGATAACTATTGTTCCTCTTTTTTCTACTGCTCTACCTTTCCTTCTTGGTGGTGACAGCTGCAAATATTCAAATGGACCTGAACTGCCTCTAGTCTAAAATTTTCTCATAAACTGTAGAAGGCACCGATTTCTGGGGTTATTCTTTCTTATGGAGTCACCAAGTATGCCAAAGGACCTCTATAAGATATGAAATTCATTGGTTGCATACTAAACCAACAGTTCAATCTAGTTTCGCTCCCATTAGGTGTGCTAGAAACTGTTGTCACCTAGAAATGCACCCTAATGAAAAGTTTGTAAAACTGAGCTTTCTAGAGAAACATGGGATCATCTCAAGGTTGTGGGTCACCTATAATTGAAATGAACCTCCGGAGAAGGCTGGCTTCCTTTGGTATCACCTAGACTACTGATTCTTTGAATGGAAAGAGATAAGGAGTACACAAATTAAAGGACTACACTAGGGTGATACACCAAACTGTTTGAGAAATCATGAAATGAACACAGGAAGAACATACACTTGAAAGCCTGATTGCTATTCTCAGAACAACCTCTTTCAGATTTAATGCTTTAGTACTAATAGGTTTGATCTACATACACATCTCAGGAAGGAAAGATTAATTTCACAGCTCTAAGATATGAATACAGAATTATAAAACACAGTTAAAGACTTGCATGTTCAAAGGAAAGATACAGAAATGAGAATTAATACAAACGCGAACACAAACTTCCCAGGTAAGCTCTATGTTATATTCAGGATTCTAGTTGAGTTACAGAAACATACATTGATTGAGAAAGGATTGATTAAAAATCACTAACTCCTCAGAGTGTGTAATCATAACTATTTACAAAAAGGAAAAAAATGCCTTATATATAGACTGATATTGGCCCATTAGGGCTTACAAAAAATATCGAAGCTCAAAAAGATCCACCCTCAGATCTTTTGGATGAAGTTAATGCTGAAGCCTGCGTGTCCCTACTATATGTGTCGATGAAGAGTTACCCTCATAGAAGCCTTCTTCAGATATTCTTTAGCTACCACATTCATTCGATCCATCGTGTTCAGTTGAGCTACTTCGGCTACATCTTGAATGCCCTGAGCTTGCAACAAATACACGTCGCTTGCTATCCTGTTGACATTCTTAGACTGCCACGGTTAACCCTCAGATCTCTCTGATTGGTTGAGTAAATTCCACGCAGCCTCTTTGGGTGGTCAAAACTTCCCTTGTTGAACCGCATATCGGTGAGACACTAATTGTGTCTCCCCGATGCAGTTAAATATTCTTGCAAGCATCGACAAGACATGGAGCCATCGCTAAGAGCTCCTAGCGAGACCTAAAGATCATATCGATGCTACCAGAGCCATCGGCGAGACACCGTTTATCGCCAAGAGATCAATGGGTTGATGAGTCACGTGGAGATCCCTCCCTATCGCTAAGACCGCGTGATATCGATAAGACATCACTCCAATAGTCTGTCGCTATATCGATGAAATTCATGTCGGGGAGACCCTCGCCGATGTCTGTAGAAGTCATCCCGCTGGGCTCTTTTTCTTCTATCAGCCAAACATCCTTATTTCGAGAAGAGGTTGTGCCGAAGGCACCTTAGCTTTGGCGAGCACATATTTCGTTTCACTTCAACAAGACTCCTTGGTGTTGACGTGACATCACACAAAAATCCTTTCCATTCGGTGAACTCTTCATTCGGTAAGACACCTAGCAAGACCCCCTACTGTTGGCGTGACCTCTTGTGTCACCAAGAAATTTCATAGAACTCCCCCCTCTTGGCGAATTCCTTTTCGTTCTGAAGGCTTCACTGCTTGGTGAGACTCACACCGAAGTATGAACCCTCTACCAACTTCCTTTCTTTCGGCTTGACTCCTGTCGGTCGAGAAGAGGTCCTCGCAAACTCCAAATGTTATGCCAAAGGCCCCTCGCTTTTAGGGAGACCCTTTATAGTCACCGAGACATCTCGGCGAATCCCCTTAGTCATGCTGAGGGCCCTTTCTCTTTTGCGTCGGGGAGATTTTTTTGTCGGCCAGACCTGTCCTGAAAAATGCTTCCTTTTGATTATCGGGGAGACCCCGTGGCTTTGGCGAGAGGTCCTAGCGAAGCCCGCTTGCTTTCCCAAGATCTTCTGACTTTGGTGAGACATCTTCGATTGGTGAAACCTCACATAGATTGCATTTGCTACACCAAAAGGTCTCAATGCATTCTGAGTCATCGGGAAAAGGTAATCGTCACACTGACAAGGACCCTTCATATTTTCCATCGGTGAGACTGAAGGTCACTTGCTGAGACCTTACGACAATTGCCCCAACCTACACCGACGGGCACAACCTTCTGCCACCGATCGGTGAGACAAAAGTGAACTCATGCTGAAAGAAAACCATTTTGCACACTATTCCTCCAGTTGGCTTCACAAGAAAACCTCGCTGAGACATAATGCCGATATCGCCTAGCTCCACCGATGAACCACCATATACATAGTCGGGGAGACATGTTGAGATCGGTAAGATGCAACCCTGACAGCTAAGACATATGCCAATAGAAGCCTCCATGGTCGCTAAAACAATAGAACCATCCTGCCGAATGAAGAATGCAGAGGACCTGTGATCGCCGTGACACTCCTGGGGTCTTGGTGACTTTGTCCTTAGAAGATTTTCATGCTGAACCAAAACAAGGCAGGCTTCTTCACTGAATTCCCCGTGACCTAGCATCAGATTCATGACCTTTTCCCTAGGACGAATACTTCATTTGGCCTCCTCGAACCTGTTAACATGATTTGCTTTGCCTGATTGAGCCAGAGGGTGAAAATTTAGGCAACAGTTATATGAATTGATATATATTCATCAAACCTACATTTCTATTTATGTTATATGAATTTATATATATTCATCAAACCTACATTAATATTCATATATATATATATATATGTATATATATATACATGTATATGTATGCATATTTAAATATATGGGACTTAAGAAAAATTTGCTGCCCTATTGCAGAAATGTAAGTGAAAGTAGAAAATAATCCATTCTAGATATGGTTGATACATCTATAATTAGATTTGGAAACAAAGAATCATATTTAATTGATTAGTGGAATACCTTGAAATGAGCTTTTGGTAACCCATTCTAGTTTCTGTATTGTTATTAGTGTTGGATTTGTTGAGGTAAATTATGCAAATGGGTATGTTTTGGAAGTAAAATGTGGAGTTTGTTCCTTGTATGTTATTCTATGAATTGGTCCTAGAGTTTTCTAGAGGCTAGGGTGTTTTGGTCTTTTGGTGGATTTATTTGTTATACTAGACATGTTTAAGATTTATTTTGATTATGGTTAAGATGGCCATTTACCTTGCACTTTAATTTGATTTTGTGATTAGTCTTATGGTACTTGTGAGTAGGTGGAATGATGCCTCACTTTGAGATTTTATTGACTCTTGAGTATGTGCAAGTGAAGTTATTTTCTGTTTCATTTGTTTGAATGCTATTAGTAGGGGAGTGGATTCTAGTGGGGACCGCCACACAAAGGGGCGCCTAGATAACCCATATGGAAGTTTTGTACAAAAGTGAAAACATAAAACAAACTAGGGGATTGGGTAGTTAAAACTTTAACAAGATAAGTTTATACCTCGCTCAGGCTCAAGCACTCGTTTAGGCTCGAGGTGTGATGGGAAGGCTTGGAATGGAAAATCAACTACCTCGTCTCCACGAGAGGTAAGTTGATTGTAGTGTCCCTCCATTTTAGTTATTCTTGTCATTCAAGTAAGTTAACTGTTGGGTGGTTATGTCGTTTTTGTGTGTTCGAGTAGTGTGATAAGTTGATTTTGAGATGTCTTGATTTTTGTAATTTTGTAATATTGTATAGTTTTGATTATTTTAATTAATTAAATTAAAAAGGATTAAAAGGGCACTTAATTTAGTTGGGAAGTGAAATTATAACTAATAAACTACATTTAGTAAATGATACGATGACTATTTTGGATGGCTAATTATTAAATTAAAATAATAACTAAAAGAAGTATGAGTAATTATTTAAATTAAACAATGTGACGAAATAAATTCTAATAGAATATTATAAATAAATAAGGATAAGCATCATGTCCTATACATCATGAAGATAAGATTTTGAACTAAAGATAAAAGCAAGGAAAGTAATTGGAAAATGGAAAGTGAATAGTTTATTGCTAATTAAATAAATAATAATAAATGATCATGTTAAGATTCGGAAAACTGATGGGAAAACGAAAGGAAAGGGGATGGAAAAAATCTCTCTTGACCGTTTGACTTCAATGAATCTAATTTTTTTTTCCTGAGAGATATATCGATACACAGAAGAGTTATAGAGAGGAGCATGGGCGTTCAGAAGGGGAGGAGATCAGGAGAATAAAAGAAAATTTGGGGAATACTACAAGGAGGAAAATTATCTCCGAGTTTCAGTTTTTTCTCTGCTAGTTAAATTTTGTGAAGTACTTCACGGGGAGATCCGCCTGTTGCTTTCTAGTTGTGTTGTTCCAACCAGATATTTTGTCCACTACTTGTGCACTTGTAGTTTTGCAGCCTACTTAACATTTTTTAACAGCAAAATGAATGGGATACAGATTTTGCTCTTGCCTGTGTTTGAATCGAGTTCTTTCGAGGATTTCTTCTTTAGTAGCAGAAATAAATGGATCACATCTCTCAGAACGATTTCCCTTGCAAATGGTATTCTGTGAATCATTGACAATTAAAGATGTAAGAATTCAAATAAATTATATGATACAAATCTTGTTAGTTTGGATCTATTCAATTAGCAACTCACATGATTTACAAATGAATTATTGTTTTCTCAATAGGTAAGAGTTTGATGGTTTGCAAGTTTAAGCTTGGTCCCATGGCCTGTAGAGTGTGTTTGATTTGTAAGACCCTTCTAACAACCTTTTTGACCTGCTATTAATACCTCTTCCCATGTGTTGTCTTTGACAATCAATACTGCATAACATCTCTCTTCTCCTTAGTCGCTGTTCGTAGCCTCCTGTCTGTTCATGCCTATAGATTTGATTTGTATTTCATGTAGTACACCGTATACGATACCAAACTTAGTTTGACCTCATTGTCGTGATTTTGTTAAAACTTGAAGCTTGAATTGCATGTAAACGATGCATATGCTTGATAATCGACATTAGATCTGTGATATCATTTTGCTTTATTAGATGCCGCACACTTTTGAAACATAATAGGAAGTTTAAAGGTTTAAATAATCTCTCTGAACTCCATTGTCAACCTGTCTAAGCTGCAGTGCTTAAACATGATAGGAAGTTTAAAGATTTAAATAATCTGCTTGATTCTTTTGACAATCTATCACAGTTGCAGCACTTGAAAATAAATATTGTCATTATTCTAGCATAATAGAAAGCTCACCTTTGATCGTGGTGGAGTTTAACTCCCAAAACTTCAATCTGAGCGTGTCTCTAGAAACTCGCTGCCAAACAGAAATGTGTTTAGTTCAAAAAAGAAAAGTTGTTCATTAATTCTCCTTCTCTTAAGTCACGTATTTGCTTCTCACCTCTCTCTTTTCCTTCAAGCCTGTGGATAACATCTGGAATTTGATAATAATGCAAGTAGACAGCGATATTTGCAAATTACAATATTCACTTTCTAATATACTTAGCAACCTGTCTCTGTTACGTCATTTAGAGTGGAGGCATTATACTGAATTAAATAGTCTCCCTGAAACCATTGGCAACCCATCATAGCTGCAACATTTTGACTTGCAAAGGTATGGTAAATTAAATAATCTCTCTGGTTTCATTGATAACCTGTCACCGTGGCGCACTTGATCATGGTAGGGTGTATAGACTTAAATAATTCCTCTGATTTCTTTGTCATCCTACCTCAGCCGCGAGCTTGAGCATAATAGGAAGTTTAAAAGTTTAAATGATCTCTCTTATTTCATTGTCAATCTGTTTGCTCTTTTCCATCGCAGTTTCTGTACTTAACACCAAATAGAATGCCTCTTCATGTCCTTAGTCTGTAATTAATTCACTTAATTTTCTTCTGGTTGTTCTTTTTATGGAAATGACTTAGGGTTCTTTCGACGCATAATTCTTGTCCAGGTGAAAATAAACATATTTATGTTCTGTATATATATGTAACTATATGTGATCATAATATAAAACACAGTAATGAATTTGCATTCTATAATATAACATAGGATTTAAGTATTTATTAACGATTGACTTCTCCTGTAACTTTTCTATATTAGTATTCGGTTGAGTAAGAAATACTAAACGCATGTTCAATGTTAGGAAATGGAATCTTATGAATAGGTTTAAGGTAAATTTTACGCGAAGGGTATATTCATTTATTGCTAGTATGAAATGAATTAATATCTTGCTTTTAGGTAATATTAGTAATATTAGTAGTTAAAGAAATTACATTGAAAGATATTTAGTTAATGAAGTGAATGAATTAGAGTAGGTTAACTGAAGATATTAATTTTATTTAGGTTAAGGTTATGTTGTGAAGGATTAGATTTATATCCCAGCTAGATAAATGATCTCTTATTTGTAATAAGAAAGTGAAGTTATATATATATATATATATATATTTTTACAATAAATAGACTGGATATTGGTTGAAGTGATATTTAATTAAAGGATTTTTATTTGAATAAATAAAGTTACCAATTGTTAATATGAAATCTTTCCGTATGGTTGGTCATCATGTATTAAGGATGATGAAGTATAGAATCCTCACATTTATTAGTTTAAGAGGAAACATATGTTCTTTTAGAATATTATTAATCATTGTATCTAATTTAGAATGGAAAGGTAGGTTAAAAATTTTAACTTGAGATTTATTTTAATGAAAATTAAAATATGAAGTATATATTGACCTTTTCTTATATGTTTTCTTATTTGGTGATTTAATTTTATAGTACTAATTTCATGATACCTTTTAATTCTTTTATATTTCTTTTAGTTTATGATTTAAATAAACATTGTCTTAATATCTAACTCCTCACATCTTATAGAAATTTACTAGGAACAATGATTCTCTTATTTGTATATTCTAATTAAGTAATTGTGAGTATCGTATCATGGGTGTTTGTACTGAACTTTTATGGAATTGTGTATCCTTGGCCATGGTTAAGTATTATAGAAAACTCTATTAGACTTCATTATGGTAGTTTATAAAACTTGAATCAACGAAATAAATTATTCCTTGAATTGAGTTTTCATTCTTAATTATTTCATTTGGATTGTTAGCTAGTGGATCACTTTATGACAATTCGAGTGTCTAATCATGGATAGTTATTTAGAACCTTGAGATTGTAATTGTTTTGTTGTTGAGTAGGTTGTTTTTTTTGGGAATGTAAATGGATCATTGTTGTCATTATCATGTTTCTGGTTTTTATGAAGGTGATTTACGTACCACTCTAAGGGATTCTTGTGAGGAGAAAATTGAGGTCTTCCGTGGAATGCCTAATTGGTGGCTTTTGGATGTTGAGTGATTTTTGTTGAATTAAAGGTTGAATTTCTTCTATGATTCCTTTTGAGGTGACACCATTGTTGATATATGGATTGTATTTGTGTTTTAGAGTTGATTGATTTGTGGATGGGGTTTGATGGAACTTTCTTTGTGTGGCCTTTCGGAGTTAATCTCATATTTGAGGGAAATTTTATCCTTGTGTTGGAATTATTGGGGAAAAACTTGTGTTGCTTCATTTTACCCTTGTTTGTGGGTTTTCATTCTTTTTGGCTTCCAGAGGCTTGAGATGATTGTCAGTTGATGTTCTCTCTTTAGTGCCCTTGATGTGGCAAGTGTTTTGATTTCATGATTTTTAAAGGGTTGTACGGGAATCGTTGAGATTTTGATTATGTATTTATAGCGAGATGGGTAATGCCTCGCATGTTTCTCTATTGTGATCTAATGTTCTTGTTATGTTGTACAACCCTTGGTTTTTGGTTTGATGTTGTTGGGTCTCTAGGGAGAGTGGCTCCTCGTGGGGGCTAGCGCCCCGTTTAAGGGGAAGGGCACATGATAACCCACAAGTGAATTAGTAATCAAGTGAAAACCTAATAATTAACTTAGGACGGTTGGGTAGTAATATCATTATAAGATAAAAAAAATGTGGTTACCTCATCTTCATTAGGGTTTTCATAGACTAATGGAAGGATGAGAAGGCTGTGGTTGGCAAGGTCGCTACCTCGTTCTCAGGAGAGGTTAGCGGCTCCGCATGAGTCACCCTATGGAGCGACACCTTGTGATAGGCTGTCAGGATAACCATAGATGGAGGCAGCACCTGGTGATAGGTTGTCTGGATAATCCATGTACAGATGGAGGTGGCACCTTGAGTCAGGATGTCTGGATAATCCATGTAAGGCCATGCAATGACACTCTCCTCTAGCTTTCCCTTTTTGGAGTTGCTTCATTGAATTCCTTTGGAAGTGTTCTTTTGATTTTATGACTGGAGATTTATTGATGTTATGATATTTGATTTATTGTTACTATGTTTCTGAAGTGGTTTATCACTATTGTGAAATGATTTGGATGTCATGTTTTCTAGTCATGGTTTAATTGATGTTGTGACTATATTTGGGTTTCATGTTACTCTTGTATGATGTTGAGTTTTGTGGTCCTCTATTTGGATGTTCTTGGTTGAGGTCTCTTCTTGTCAGCTCCTTAGCATGGGGGTGGGTCTTCGGACCCACGTGGTCGGGTGGAACGTGCTAAGCACCCCATTGGGTCCCCAGTCAAGGATCGAGAGGTGCGGATTGGTGCTGTTGCAACGACTCCAGTGTTGTATTTTTCTTGGAGCTAGTTATGGTACTTTGTATTTCTCTATCTATTTGTATCATGGTATCTTGTGTATGGTTTCCATTTATGTTTGGAAACACTTTTGTATCATTGTATCTCTAGAACATTGTATTGTAATGTAACGTTAAACCTTATATGGTTGTTGGCCATGGCAGTTGTTATTCAATGTGTTAAGTTAATCATGCATATATTGCATTTACATTCACCGATGGTTTCTTATCAATGATTATCATGTATGTGTTATATTTGTTAATGTTTATTTTGTTATGGATTATATCTTTGGATTTTATTCTTTATTGTCGATGTATGGATTTAAGTCTCGTAATGACTCCTTGAGTACCCCAAGGGATGTATGTGTTAGTGAATCTACTTAAATGAAATTCATGTCATGACTTAATGTGTTTTACATGTATGTTATGTTAACTTTAAAAAAATAAAAATTGTGCAGTGATTATTGTTTAATTGTCCTTAGGGGTTTGCACGATGGGGTGTTACATTGATTCTGCATAAGTTGGCATGAGGGGCTGTAGATCGGTAGAGGCTACCGGGATAACCCAAGATGGGGGCTGGGGCCTAGGAAGATCTATTTGGATAACCTATGAATAACTATGTGATGACACTTCCCCTATGACAACCATGAGTTCCCTTGCTTGTTGTTTTACCCTCGATATTTATGTGCCTCTAGAAGTATAGTCATTGTTGTTTATTGTTGTTATTGTATTTCTTGCTCTTGTGGGTTATGTTAGCCTTGTGATGTCTTAGTCCTTGTCTATCAGTTGTGATGGGGCCCTTTGTTACCTCCTAGCATGGGGGGTGAGCCTTTGGGTTCACATGGTTGGGTGGAAAATGCTACGTTCTCCATTGGGTTCCCCTTCTCTTGTACGTGTCGTCACAACTTCACGTGGATCAAAGAATTCTGCATTGCATCTTCTCTTAGAGTTGTAAGCCTTGCATTTGTACTTGCATTTCTATTATGTATCATGTATCATGTTGTTGAGCACTCCTCACATGTAATGAGGAGGTAATATTGTGCAAAATACATTTGTAAAGATGAAATTGATGTACCTCTATTGTATGATAAAAAAATGTATTCAGTGATATTGTTCATGATAAGTGAAATGAATATAATCAGTTATTATTTATGTTTAATTTATGGTGGTATCTCATGAGTTACATGATTATATGTTATGTGTTGATGTAATTGTTATCACCTGAAGTTGCACCCTTGTTGAACCTAATGTTCAATGCCTCAGTGTAACATGGGAAGACCTCTAAAGATGTGGGTTTCTTGCAAGCAGAGGTCAACCTCTAGAGAAGGCTGGCTTCCTTTGGTGTCACCTAAACTACTGATTCTTGAAGGGAAAGGGATAAGGAGTACATAAATTGAAACTAAACTAAGGTGATGCACCGAAATGACAGGAACAATGAAATACTCAATTTACACTTGAATACTGACAGTGAACATAAGATTACACATCCAATTCTGCAAGCCTTGAACTAACATTTCAAAAACAGGTTCGATTCACACACTTTTTCAGAGGGGAAAGAAGATTTTCACAGTTCAGAATCCGTGTGTGACAAAGTGAACACAATTTGTAATTTGTATAATGATACTTTTACAAAGGAAGGCATGAACCACAAGGTAAAGTTATGAAGGCATGAAAGAAATTCACAAAAATAACTTGACCATGAACCTGAAATGCACAACACTTTGCAAGAACAAGATGGAGATTTGAATATCAACAGTGATCAAGGTAAGCTTTATATAACATGCTCCAAGTTGAATTACAGAATCCTGCTAGTCTGAGAGAGGACCGCAAAAGGGTCACAGACTTTTGAAGAGCATACATCCGAACTCTTTACAAAAAGGCGTAAAAATGCCTTATATATAGAAAAGATCTCGGCCCCTTAGGGCTTATACAAAAATATCGGGCTCAAAAAGATCTACCCTCAGATCTTTTGGTGAATTAAATGCAGAAGCCTGCGTGTCCCTGTTGTTGGTGTCGGTGAAGAAACATTCTCGAAGAAGTCCTCACGATCTCTACAACCCGCATTCATTCTTGTGTCCTCGTGTCTGATGAGCTCTCCTCATTTGAACCCTTGAGATACTGCCAGACAGACAACAGTTCGGGTTGCATGTGCCTGGCATTTCATTCTGATGGGTGCTGACGGAACAAGCCCTTCGAAAAATGCATCTCGTGATTATAAAAGTGTCTGCATAGATATAATCTCACTAACTGCGACTTATCGACATAACATGGCATATCTTTGAGAGCCTTTATCAAACTTGAGATCTCATGCTGATATTTAGGCGCTTTTTAGTCCAAATGCCGTGCTTTTACAGCAGGCATGTATACATAGGCCTCTTAGCGAGCTCCTTCCCACCTCGGGTGTCAGGTGGGCATGGCTCAGTCACCGACAAGACACCTTCTTGAAGAAGCGCTGTTTGGGCCCACTTGTGGAGTCCTTGGCACTGGTCATCGAGACCTCATAGACTTTCCTTTCACTTTGAATTCATCAATGGACTTTATCTTAGGCGCCTCGGTTCTGCTTGGGTCATGGGACATTTTCAGGATCTTAGTCTTATCATTTCCTCTTTGCATTCAGGGAGACATCTTCCATGAGACATCGTTAATTTTTTTTGTTGGTTTCCTTTCTTTAATGAGACTTGATTGAGTCGTTGGGACCTAGCAGACTCCGCATTATTTGGATTTCATTCGGGACTTAAGTGTGTGGGAGGACATCTAGAACTCTACTACCTTTCTGGCGGTCATTGGATGTTAAGACCCAGACACAGACTTTATATAAATCTCAGCACTAAAGTCCAGGTTGAGGAGGGAGCCTCACAGCCGGTGGGTGAGACATCGCCATGACCCTTATATACTGAGGCATCATCCTTCGGTGGGACCTCCTGCCGTAAGATGTTGCAGGAGGCATTTCACTTTGGCATATGGAGACCTTACTTTTCATGAGACATCTACGTTACAGCTCCCACTAATATGTGTATCCCTCCATGTTGCCCAGACCTCCCAGTGTCGGCAAGACCTTAGGGTGACATCCTCATTCTTGACGAAAGCACTCTTTTAAAATTGGCGGGGGTGGGACTTCGACGAAAGCAGAGCCGAAACCAGGGGAGAGAGGGAGCGGGAGCAAAGAGAGAAGAATCTCAGTAGAACCAGGATCGAGACTAAAACAGGAACAACAAATAAGAAAGCAGAACTGGGACCGGAACCAAAATAAAAACGAGAACCAAATTTTTTGGAAAAGCTCCAATTCTGGTTTCAGTCTCACTTCGACTCCGACGGAAAGAAAGGAGAAAAAAAAAGCACACAGGGGAAAAAGGGGAGGAGACAAGACAAAACCAGAACAAAAACAAAGGAAAAGGAGCCCGACAAAGACAGAAATGGTGGAAGCGGAGTTAGAACCGGATTGGAAATAGGAACTAAAACTTTTGAAAAGTTCCACGTTCGGATCCCAGTTCGATCCCGCACCCAATAGAAATAAGGAAAAAGGCAAGAGGAAAACAAAAAGGAAAGAGGGAAAAGACAGGTCAAAACACAAAAAGATGGAAAACCCACCCCCAAGCCGAAGGCCTGCATGCTGGGCTCAACCCTCTTGGGAGCCACATTTAATCCATGTGCTAAACTATAACATCATTTCCCCTATATCTGATACAAGTGTTCCTCCAATTGGCCTTCTCGAACCTCTGTCACACGATATTCTGCCTAATTGAGCCTGAGGGTGAAAATTAGGTAACATTTCTGGCGACCTTTGCTGGATGTTTTCCTGCTAAACATGAGGACCAATAGCCTAGGCCGATCCATTGGGCATGGAGTCATGACACAACTCAGAAAAGATCAAGAGTAGTCTTATACATGGCTGTAACTCATTTTGAGAATTACCAGAACACTGAGAAACTTATTGAAAATAAGAAAAATTGAAATAAACTATTTACATGTGTTGAAACAACACTTAGGGAAAGAAATAACAACTAAACCTACCCTATACTAACTAGCAGAAATTGGTCAAACAAATCCATTAACAGGTTGACTGAAGTAGCTGCCCTTTCTCCTCAATATACAATGGCTCACAAGTTGATGACTTGCTCATACTAATTGCAACACACTTGGAAAGACAAGGATAAATCCACTTATCATTTCGAATTGATAGTAAAAACTGGTGTCTGCAAAAGGATAAGTGAATAGATTCTGCTCCTCCAATGTTGTAATTGCATCCAGCTTTTCTGGAACAATGGCACACTTTGCTCTTCCTGGTATTCTATTAATCAAATCTTTAATTGGGCATCCTCCGGAAAGGATAAACTCCTTGCTCTTAATGCTGATTTGATTATGAAGATCTACTTCTTCCTTATCTTGCACAATGGTGATCTCCTTTGAATGAATTGGCTTAGAGGTCAATGAAATGTCTGCTTCATTCACCCTATCAAACTGGTCAAATTCCATCAAGTCATGGTTGTCTTGGATTGTCTGTATATTGATCAACACACCACCATCATATTCCTCAGGATGTTGATCAACATTTGGCATAAGAGATTGTATCATAAATTTTCCTGTAGTTCCCTCCACAAAATCGGGAAGCTCATCAAGTAAATCAGTAAGGGCTTGAGGTACAAACTCTTTTTCATTTGATATACTGATATCTACTTGATGGGCCTCACTAAAAAACTGTTTATGATCCAAGCTTGAAATGAAAATCTCCAAGTCATCCCATAACAAATCCTCATCATTTTGCACAGTACCAGTACCTTTAATGATAAGAGGACTATCGTTTTCCTTAGGACGACACTCTTGAGGAAAGAAAATTTTCTGCTCTGTTGCATCTATGTGTTGTTCATACTCTACAGGTTTAGAAATAGATGGCTTAACATCAAGTCCTGAACAAGAACCCTCTATTATACTTGAGAACGGAGCCTCTCCAAGTTCATGGTTATCTTTCTCATGCATAAGATATCCTACATCAACTTCATGATTCTTTCTTTTAATATTGCAAGGATTACTCATATCTTTGAAGACATACTTTTGTTGATCATGCTCATCTTGATGGAATAACACCTTGTCATTGAGATATTCCTCTTTTTGCTGTTGAAACACTATTACTGATGATTGTTTAGACATGCTTTTCCCAACCTCATTATCAAAACCAGGAAGTCTAGAAAACAAATTAATTAGGGTTTCACCACTCTGTTCAACAAAACTAGGGAGCTCATTAGATGAATATGACATAACTCCATATTCAGTTGTCACTTCTTGTTTAAAACCCTGTTGTCCTAATTGACCCTGCTCATCAACCACTTGTAACAACCCTGATTTTTTGTTTTGAGCTTCATGCTCAAATGTATCAATACCCGAAAGAGCTTCATCTACCTCAAAAATTTCTTTTATCTTGTCACTAGGCTGACTTTGTAATTGAAAAGACTGCTCTTCAGGGATAATGGACTGAGTTTCCTCAATTGCAGGCCTTTGCACATGATGATAACTCCTAAAACTTGGAATTTCAAACTTAGGGAGCTTAATTGAATAATTATAAGACTTACTTTGTTGATCTTGCTGATTGGTTAGAACAGTCAAGGATTTGTCATAAAAAGTGTCTTCTTGTTGCTTAATCCTTTGCTGCTGCAATTGATAACACTTAATGGCCAAATGCAAAGGATTCACATTCTTAAGCTTTTCCCAGAGGATTAACTCATCTTGATCAATAAGTTTCTCTTCTTGTGCTTCCTCAAAGAAAGGATTTGAAAAGATAGCAGCTGATTGGGGCATTTGAGAAAGTTGTTCCTCAGGAGAGTTAGACTAACTTTGTTCAAATTCTTGTACTAAATGGAATCCTCTTTGTGTCTCAACCTCCTGCTGATAAATATAAGCTTGTTAAGCAAGCTCCTCCTCCTGCCTGTTGACCTCCTACTGATTTTCAATTTCTTCAACTTGCTTTTGGAAATACAATGACATATTCTCCAAACTCATTTCATCTAAATTCTGAGGCTCATATGAAGGATAAATTTGCTGATTGGAGATAAAATAACCCTCCTGGGGTTGCTGGTGAGCATAAGCATGCCGCTGCTAAACTTGTGTAGGGGTGGGTGGGTAGGCCAATTGAGCTTGTTGGTAACCCATTGCTACATAGCTATTTTGAGTAAAATTAGCGGTATCCTCAATAGGGTATGATTGATAAAAATATGCAGGCACCATATCTTCATGAAACGGTGAATGATAAGACATACTATCATGAAACCAACACTTAGACCGCTGAAACCAGATACTTCAAGCTTGGAGTCACCAGATATGTTAAAAACTTGCCACCAAAGGCAAAAAAATACTGCTGTACACACCAAACTACAGTAAATAAAATGTATAAACACGAACTGAGAAGCAGTCCACTGTCCCACCGGGTGTGCCAAAAACTGTTATCACCTGAAGTTGCACCCTTGTTGAACCTAATGTTCAATGCCTCAGTGTAACATGGGAAGACCTCTAAAGATGTGGGTTTCTTGTAAGCAGAGGTCAACCTCCAGAGAAGGCCGACTTCCTTTGGTGTCACCTAAACTACTGATTCTTGAAGGGAAAGGGATAAGGAGTACATAAATTGAAACTAAACTAAGGTGATGCACCGAAATGACAGGAACAATGAAATACTCAATTTACACTTGAATACTGATGGTGAACATAAGATTACACATCCAATTCTACAAGCCTTGCACTAACATTTCACAAATAGGTTCGATTCACACACTTTTTCAGAGGGAAAAGAAGATTTTCATAGGTCAGAATCCGTGTGTGACAATGTGAACACAATTTGTAATTTGTATAATGATACTTTTGCAAAGGAAGGAATGAACCACAAGGTAAAGTTATGAAGGAATGAAAGAAATTCACAAAAATAACTTGACCATGAACCTGAAATGCACAACACTTTGCAAGAACAAGATGGAGATCTGAATATCAATAGTGATCAAGGTAAGCTTTATATAACATGCTCCAAGTTGAATTACAGAATCCTGCTAGTTTGAGAGAGGATTGCAAAAGGGTCACAAAATTTTGAAGAGCATACATCTGAACTCTTTACAAAAAGGCATAAAAATGCCTTATATATAGAAAAGATCTCGGCCCCTTCAGGCTTATACAAAAATATTGGGCTCAGAAAGATCTACCCTCAGATCTTTTGGTGAATTAAATGCAGAAGCCTGCGTGTCCTTGTTGTTGGTGTCGGTGAAGAAACATTCTTGAAGAAGTCCTCTGATCTTTCTGCAACCACCGCATTCATTCCTATGTCTTCGCATCTTCACGAAGCTCCTTGGTCGAATGCCTTGAATGCTACTGAGTTCATCGTGATTCAAGTTGCATTCATCTCGTGTTGGCATTTTATGCTCTGACCAGATTGCCACGGTTAGTCTCAGCTCCTCATGGTTGGTCGAGCGTTTTCCACGCAGGCTCGGTAGGCGGTCAAAGCCCTTTCTGAAAAGAAATGCATCTCGGCCAGACACTAAAAGTGTCTCACCGATGCAATTTTGCTTCTTGTAGCTTATCAGAATAACATGGCACTATCGTTGAGATCCTTTATCGAGCTTCAGATCTCATGCCGATGTTGCCCCGATGCTTTTTGGTGTACCAAGCCCTTCGTACTTTTGGCGAGACTATATGTCTTCGCTAAGACCTCTTAGCGAGCTCCTTTACCTACCTTGGAGTGTCCAGTCAGCATGACTCTCGTCCTTCAGCAAGACACCTTGCCGAAGGCAAAAACCTTTGCCGAGCCCCACTTGTCGCTATAGCATAGTCCTCGGGTCGTCAAGACCTCTTGTAGACTTCCCCTTTCACTGGGACCCTAGCCTGTCGGCCAGACTTTATACCGAGTACCTCCAGACACACCTACATCTGCTTGAGTCGCCGATACATCTCAGTGAGATCCTTTAGTCTTATCGAGGCCCCTCCCTCTTTTGCGTTAGGGAGACATCTTGCTTTCACCAAGACATCATGGCGAAATTATTTTTTCTAGCTGAGACTTTCCTTTCTTTTGGCGAGACTTCAGTTAGTCACTGGGACCTACGCCGAACTCTCACATTCTTTTGGCTCTTCATTCTGAGGGGACTTGGGTGTGTTGGTGAGACATTCACCGAATTCTGCTTTTCTGCTCCGGTCATTCTGCATCGGCAAGACCCAAGGGCATCACTGAGACTTTATATCAAAGTCTCCCCACTTTGCCGAAAGTCCACTTGAGTTTGCGGAGAGCCTCCTGTTGTCAGTGAGACATCATAGCGAAGCCCACTTATATACACCGAAGGCATCCTTTTGGTGAGACCTGCTTTCGCCGAGACGTTACACAAATAGCATTTCACTTTGTACTTCGTCGGCAAGACCTTAAGCACTCACCAAGACATCTCCCCGATGCAAAAGCTCCCACCGATATGTGTATCCCTCCATGTCGCCCAGACCTCCCAGTGTCGGCAAGACCTTAGGGCAATATCCTCATTCTCAATGAAAGCACTCTTTTAAAACTAGCGGGGGCGGGACTTCGACGAAACCGGAGCCGGAACCAGGGGAGAGAGGAAGCGGGAGCAAAGAGAGAAGAATCCCGGCGGAACTGGGATCAAGACCAAAACAAGAACAACAAAGAAGAAAGTGGAACTGGGACCAGAACTAGAACAAAAATGAGAACCAAAATTTTTGGAAAAGCTCTGGTTCTGGTTTCGGTCTGACTCCGACTCCGACGGAAACAAAGGAGAAAGAAAAAACACATGGGGGAAAAAGGGGAGGAGACAAGACAAAACCGGAACAAAAAAAAAGGAAAAGGGGCCCGAAAAGACAAAAACGACGGAAGCAGGGTTGGAACAGGATTGGAAATAGGAACTGAAACCTTTGAAAAGTTCCACGTTCGGATCCCAGTCCGATCCCGTCCCTGACAGAAACAAGGAAAAAGGCAAGAGGAAAACAAAAAGGAAAGAGGGAAAAGACAAGTCAAAACACAAAAAGATGGAAAACCCACCCCAAGCCGAAGGCCTGCACGCTGGGCTCAACCCTCTTGGGAGCCACATTTAACCCATGTGCTAAACTATAACATCATTTCCCCTACATCTGATGCAAGTGTTCCTCCAATTGGCCTTCTCAAACCTCTATCACACGATATTCTGCCTGATTGAGCCTGAGGGTGAAAATTAGGTAACATTAATGTTTAATTGATGCTAAAATTTGGTTATTATCAAACTTTATGGTCTAGTTAGTATATCTGATGATGGGAACTATGTTATGCTGTCATGCACCCTAGAGGACATAGGATAGTAATTAATATTATGTATAGTTTGTATCGTGCAACGTTTCACTTATAAAAAAAAAGTTCATTTCAATTGCTTAGGTGTTGTCCTCTAGGGTTCTCAATGAGGGCGTTAATGGGCTCTTTTGTATACCCAGAGCACCTAATGTTTAAACTTGGGCTCTGATATCATGATTGATCTTCATATCATTCCTGTTGGGTCAAATGATGTTGTATTGGGCATGGATTGGTTAGAGGCTCATAGAGCAATAATAGATTACCATTGCAAGTTGGTGAAGTGTGTTGATGATTTCAGCAGTGAGGTTGAGATAGTTGGGATTTAGAGACCTATTTCTTTGAGGATGATCTCAGCTATGCAGTTGAGGAGGTGTATGTGGTAGGGCTGTCAATTATTTATAGTGATAGTCAATGATTTGGTGTTAAGAGACGGTTAGGAGGAGGTGTTACTTGATAGTCATCCCATTCTTAGACAATATGTCGTGTTTTTCCTAGCGAGATTCTAGGGATGCCACCTAAGCGTGACATCGATTTTGAGATTGATCTTATAACTAGAGCTGAGCCCATTTCATGAACTCCTTACTAGATGACCACTCAAGAGCTTAAGAAGCTCCGATTACAACTTGAGGAGTTGTTAGAGAAGGGATTTATTCATCCTAGTGTCTCTCCTTGGGGAGCACCAGTGATATTTGTGAAAAAGAAGGACAAGTCCCTTCGATTTTGTATAGATTACCGGCAGTTGAACAAGGTGATGATAAGGAAAAAGTATTCATTGCTGAGGATAGATGACCTATTTGATCAGATCAAGGGTGCTAGGGTATTGTTGAAGATTGATCTTAAATCAGGTTATCACCAGCTGCACATTTTCAAGGTAGATATACATAAGACCGCATTTCATACTCGATACAAACACTACAAGTTCAGAGTGGTGTTGTTTTGGTTAACGAATGTGCCCTCGATATTTATGAGCTTGATGAATGGTGTATTTCACACCTACCTTGATTGGTTTGTCTTGGTGTTTTTGAATGATATATTGATCTATTCTAGGACCATGGAGGAGCATGAGGATCACTTGAGATAGGTGCTACAGTGTTTGAGGGAGAATTAGCTGTATGCTAACTTGTCGAAGTGTGAGTTTTTCAAAATAGAGGTGAAATATCTAGGACACGGTATCTCTGGTGAGAGCATTGATGTGGATCCTTTAAAGATCCAAGCTATCATTGATTGGCCTACACCTACTAATGTTGCAGAGGTTCATAGTTTCATGGGATTAGTAGGTTACTACCGTCAGTTTGTTCAGGGGTTTTTGAGGATAACACATTCTATCACTTCTCTTCAGAGGAAAGGGAAGAAGTTTATTTGGTCAAAGTAGTGCGAGGTAGCCTTTCAAAATCTTAAGGAGATTGACCAATGCTCCTATCTTAGCTGTTCCTGATCCTTCTGGGGATTTTTTAGTTTGTACAGATGCTTCCTTGGAGGCTATATGAGCTGTGTTGATCCAGGAGGGACATGTGATTGCCTATGAGTCTCACAAACTCAAGGATCATGAGCTGAATTACCCTACACATGATCTAGAATCACTATGGTACATGCTTTGACGAGGTGGAGGAACTTTTTACTAGGGCATCAGTTTGAGCTACACATTGATCAACCTAGTTTGCAGTATATCTTTATGTAACCTAATCTAAATGCTAGGAAAAGATGATGGATGGAGTTCTTATGTGAATATGATTTTGAGGTGAAATTCATCTAGGGAAAGGAAAATATGGTTGTAGATGCACTTAGTAGACAGAGATATGATTTATCAGCAGTGACTCTTGGTGTGGATTTGAAGAGTCAGATACTTTTAGCACTTCCTTCAGATAGTTGGTATCAGGAGGTGAGGTCTGAGGTGGAGTTTGGTAGAGATTTAGAGGGCAAGTTTGTAGGATATTCCCTTGAGTCAGATGACCTTTTGAGGAATTTGGGTCGTATTTATGTACCTTCCACTAGAGATATTTGTACCTTGATCATGACAGAGGCGCATTGGGCACCGTATTCAACTCATCCTAGTGTCAAAAATATGCACGTTGATCTTCGACTATTGTACTTTTGGGCTGGTATGAGGAGAGATATTGCTGATTTTGTATCGAGGTGTTTGGGGTGTCAGAGAGTGAAGGTGGAACACTAGCATCCTACAAGACTTTTGCAGCCTCATCTAGTTCCAAAGTGGAAATGGGACATTATTTCATTAGATTTTATTGTTGGTTTGCCCATTTCTTCCCATCGACATGATGCCATTATGGTCATTGTGGATAGGCTGATGAAGGTAGCACACTTCTCTCCTGTTCATTCTTCATACAATGCTTCATCAGTGGCCAAAGTATTCATGGAGGACATTGTCAGGTTACATGGTATTCCTCGCCGGATTATTTCAGACAAAGATCTAGTGTTTACTTTAGGTCTTTGGACCTCCCTACATCATGCTTTGGGGACTCAGTTGAACTTCAGTTGAACTTATCATCTAGAGACTGATGGGAAGACCGAGAGGGTCAATCAGATTCTCAAGGATATGCTTCAAATGTACATCATGGATTAGTAGACACGATGGGAGGACTACCTATATCTGGTAGAATTTTCATACAATAAAAACTATCACAATTCTATTGGCATGCCTCCCTTCCAAGCATTATATGGTCATTTGTGTTAGAGCCCATTGAGTTGGGACCATTTGGAGGGTAGGGTTCTGTTGGGTTCGAAGATTCTTTAGGAGATGGAGCAATAGGTGGTTCACATTAGGGAGCATTTGATAGCAGCTCAGGATAGACAAAAGAAATATTCCGATGCTCACAGGGTGGATTGTCAATTCTCAGTTGGTGACCGGGTATTCCTGCGTGTGCTACCACGAAAGAGTCCAATCCATTATGAAAGAGGCTCTAAGCTTTCACCATGTTTTGTTGGACATTTTGAGATCTTGGAGAGGATTGGTCCTATAGCATACCGTCTTGCTTTACCGTGCAATCTCTCACGCATACATGATGTATGTCACGTTTCAGTGCTTAGACCTTATTATCCTGATATATCTCATGTCTTCGATTGGAATGCATTATAGGTAGAGGAAACACAACTGGATTTGGAGCCCGTGGGTGCAATTTGGCACAGGAGACTCACACTCAGGGGATGAGAATAGAGCAGGTTAGGGTCTAGTGGGATTTGAGTGATGAATCTTCGGCTACCTCAGAGGATACTTCCAGGATGAGAGAGCTTTATCCATATCTATTTACATGCTTCTAGGAGTAAGCCTAGTCCTGAAGGGGAGGATGTGATGCCTCCTCAGTTTGATTTTGTTTGGAAAACTACTTGGATTGCATCTAGACTTTATGATGTTGTTTGCTAGACTGTATGTTACTGTTTTCTAGACACCATGACTCTGTTAGATGTTACTCATAAATTGTGATACCTTGATGATTAGATATGGTGACTGTTTGATAACATTATGATGCTTAGTTTAATGATATTGATGGCATTGTGATATTTGATGTTTCTTAGTTATATCATGGTTAACAAATTAGTTAATTATTTATATAAGCTATCATGGACATGATGTTATGTCACTATAGATGTATCTGTTATTATGTTTTGATATCAGATATTATGATGGTGAAGGGGAATAGGGTCACATCACTCGCTTGCGAGTGCCCTGTGACGTTGCGACTTTCCCTTCACGATGTGACTGTTTTATTATGTACATATTCGACCCAATATTTTGTTGCAGGCTATAGGTACAGGGAATCTACTCCACCTTTTTATCAGGTTTGAGCATGCCAGAGCCCAATGGAGTTGTTGTTTCAGAGGTAGCATTGGGTCCCCCACATCAAGCCATCATCCTCGTCAAGGATGAATCTTTGTTGTCATGCCCCGTTTTTGAGGTCTGTTGGTATTGTTTCATCTTTGTTGTGGTCGTTATACCTTAGTTTGCTTTCATTTGATAATTGTTTGATTGATCATGGAGTCATGTCTGTGACTTGTGCTTTGTTTGATTATTTCATTATATTTAGATTGTCAAAATTGAAGGCTTGGTTAATGAAAATAAAAGTCTAATTAAATTAGAAGAATTAAATTAAAACAAATATGGTATTTAATTTTAATAAATTAAGATTTATTGCTCAAATAGAATATTTAAATTATATATATACATATATATTACTATGTTTGTGTAAATAAACTTTATATGAAATTTAAAATAATAAAATAATAAATTAATTGCATATAGTGTGTAAAGTGGAAGAGGGTTAAAAGTTAAATTGAAAGGTAAAATTAAATGAAAACTTGAAATGAAAGAAATTAAAATTGTGGAGGAGTGGAAATGCAGTTACAAGAAATTAATTAAAAGGGAAGTTGAGTTTATTGGAGAGGGGAAAATGGTTTATTTCTCTTGGAGGAAAAACTAATTCTTGTTTTTTTTCTTTTTGCTGTGAATGTCATTTTGAGGTTTTTTTTTGAAAAACTTTCTCTATTTTCTAAAATTCTTCCTAAAATTGGTGAAGCTCTAAGGTTTTTTTGGAGGTCTTGGGGGTTTTATAGAAGCTATGGAATTTGGAGTTGCTTGAGTTGCATAGTGGAATCTTGAAAGAAACAGGAAGCTATCACTTGGGATTTTTTCCGACAATTATTACCAGCTCAATTGTGCAAAATATTCCAGGTTCCTTTATTTTTTTCCTTCTTGTTTCCATTCTGTTCTAAAAATAATATTGTTTGAATAGAAAATGGTAGTTGTATTTCTCAAGTCCAAGCCTCTAAGTTGTTGATTTTATAGATATTAAATAAATAAAAAATGTATTTGAAGTATTTTTTCTGAAAACCCAAATGATACCGATTTAATACTACTCTTCGTATTGCTTTCAATTTGTATACAATTATTGGCCTTCTTAGTCAATCATTATTAGATAAATGGGTATTCTTCCTAGAAATGATACGAGTCTATATATTGTGGCCTTATCTTACTTGCAATCCAAAAACCTTTAGACTAAAGCAGTTTAGCTGGCAATAAAGGTTGGCATTTTTTTTTAGTCTTATTTGAAAATGGCAATCTATTTCTTCATGTCGTGGCCTAACCATCCTTAGGAAATAAAGAAAAACCTTTAATGATTTGGGGTCAGTAAGTCAATACCCTGTTACTTGCATTGTCTCTGACAACTATCATCATACTTGTAGCTGCGGTTATTCTTTAAAAAATAAATAAATTTAAAGGTATGAATTCGAGAACTTGTCTGGTAGAAGACGTTGTCTTGTTTTTAGTTGATCAAAAATATTATCCTCGACAACTTGGAATTTTCTCAGGTTACTAATCTTTCAAGCCGTTTCAAGCGGTAATTTTAGTAAAAGTGAACATTAGAATTTGATATGACGGAGATCTTATTTGCATCGCCATTTTTTTTGCTTGATAGCCTGCTGTTGAGAAATGTCATTATTATCTATTTGGAGGCTTAAGACTTAGGACAATCTATATGCAAACTTCCTTAGCTACACCGCTTATTCTAGCTCATTGCTATCTATTCATGAATGATTTGCACTTTATAATATCCTTTTTGCAGTGCACAAATTTTCTTGGCCACTGGTATTGGCCTTAAGTTAATTAGATTTTTTTAAAAACTGTTGCAAGCCTTTTGTGAGTCTTTGTCACATCTATTGCTCTTTCTGCTATCTACAATTCACTTGCAGTCATATCCTTGTAATTGCAATGCATGTCATTGTGTCTTGGTAGTTTACATGCGCCTAATCCTTGTAATTGCAATGCATGTCATTATGTTTTGGTAGTTTACATGCAACTGATTGTGTTATTGGCCGCTGTTCATACTGAAGTCTAATCTATCCCTTACTCGTAGTCCCTCCAAAATTAGAGATTCTAAGTATAACTTGAAAATGAATGGAAATAAACTAAAATTTAATGGATATATTAACAAACAAATTCATTGTTTTATAATAATATATAGCTTTTAAAAGTGATCTCCTTACTCAAGCCAGTTGTGGCCATGTTTTGGAGTTTGGTGATTTTAATATGTTTGTAAGTCTGATATATATATGAATAAGTATTTTTCTATTTATGTTATATGAGTTTATATATATTCATCAAACCTATATTAAGATTCACATGCATATATATATATATACATACATGTATATGAATGCATGTGTATGTATATTTAAATATATGGAACTTAAGAAAAAATTGCCGCCCCATTGTAGAAATGTAAGTGAAAGTAGAAAATAATCCATTCTAGATATGGTTGATACATCTATAATTAGACTTGGAAACAAAGAATCATGTCCAGTTGATTAGTGGAATACCTTGAAATGAGTTTTTGGTAACCCATTCTAGTTTCTGTATTGTTATTAGTGTTGGATTTGTTTAGGTGAATTATGTAAATGGGTATGTTGTGGAAGTAAAATGTGGAGTTTGTTCAGTCTATGTTGTTCAGTGAATTGGATCTTAGAGTTTTCCAAAGGCTAGGGTGATTTGTTCTTTTGGTGGATTTATTTGTTAAACTAGATATGGGAAAACTTTATTTTGATTATGGTTAGGATGGCCATTTACCTTGCACTTTAATTGGCTTTTGTGATTAGTCTTATGGTACTTGTGAGTAGGTGGAATGATGCCTCACTTTGAGATTTGCTTTAATCTTGAGTATGTGCAAGTGAAGTTATTTTCTATTTGAAATCTTTTTGAATGTTGTCAGTAGGGGAGTGGCTTCCAATGGGTGATGGCGCACAAAGAGGTGCCTAGATAACCCATATGGAAGTTTTGTAAACAAGTGAAAACATAAAATAAACTAGGGGATTGGGAAGTTAAAACTTTAACAAGATAAGTTTATAACTTACTCAGGCTCATACGCTCGTTTAGGCTTGAGGTGTGACGGGAAGGCCTGAAATGGAAAATCAACTACCTCGTCTCCACGAGAGGTAAGTTGATTCCACATAAGTTGGCATGAGGGGCCGGAGATCAGTAGAGGCTACTAGGATAACCCAGGATGGGGGCCGGGGCCTAGGAAGATCTACTTTGATAACCTATGACCGACTATGTGATGACACTTCCCCTACGACAACCATGAGTTCCCTTGCTTGTTTTTTTACCCTGGATATTTATGTGCCTCTGGAAGTATAGTCACTATTGTTTGTTGTTGTTGTTGTTTTTCTTGCTCTTGTGGGTTATGTTAACCTTGAGATGTCTTAGTCCTTGTCTATCAATTGTGATGGGGCCCTTTGTTACCTCATAGCACGGGGGGTGAGCCTTTGGGTTCTCATGGTTGGGTGGAACGTGTTACATTATCCATTGGGTTCCCCTTCTCTTGTACGTGTCGTGGCGACTTCACTTGGACCGAAGACTTCTGCACTATATCTTCTCTTGGGAGTTGTAATCCTTGTATTTGTACTTGCATTTATACTATAATTTCTATTATGTATCATGTATCATGTTGTTGAGCACTCCTCACATGTAACGAGGAGGTAATATTGTACAAAATGCATTTGTAAAGATGAAATTGATGTACCTCTATTGTATGATAAAAAAATGTATTCAATGATATTGACCATGTTAAGTGAAATGAATGTAATCAGTTATTCTTTATGTTTAATTTATGGTGGTATCTCATGAGTTACATGATTATATGTTATGTGTTGATGTAATGTTTAATTGATGCTAGAATTTGCTTATTATCAAACTTTATGGTTTATTTAGTTTATTTGATGATGGGAACTATGTAATGCTGTCATGCGCCCTAGAGGACGTAGGATAGTAATCAAGATTATGTACAATTTCTATTGTGCAATGTTTCAGTTATATTAAAAGAAAAGTCCATTTCTGTTGCTTAGGTGTTGTCCTCTAGGGTTCTTAGGGAGGGTGTTACATACAAATTCATGATTGAATCACATGTCTCTTGATCGTTTGTTGATTCTTTGAGTGTGGGTGTGGGTGTTGGTGTTGATCATTTGTTGATTGTTCAGAAGGGATAATCTCATAAATAATTTGGGTGGGTAGATCATTTTGTTCTCAACTTTTGGAAGGCACTTCAATAGCCTATTAAGTTCCCATCAATTCTTCTTTTCTGGTTGGTTATCCATGAACAGGACAAACACCCAAAGTTAATAAGAGAAGGCATCTATTTTGATAAGCCAATCAATGGATTTGTTTAAGGTGATTTTTTGTTTTGGCTAGTTTAGGTTAGGTTAGGTTTATTTTGTTATTTTTTCAAAGTGCAACCTATACATTGTGACTTATGTTATGTCCTTTGGTTTTTTCCTATTTTGTTGTGTTGAGGATAACCCTTTTGTAGTTGTTATTATCCCTATGGATCCTATGCCCAATGGATTCTCTAGGCCACTATTTCTCCATGTTTAGTAGGAAAACATCCTACATAAGTCACCAACAATGTTGTCACTTTGTACCATATGACTAGGGCAAGCAAAGAAGGAAAGTGGTTAGTATTAAGTAACAACAAGAATGAGTGTTGACAATTTCAAAGGTTCCTAGAACCATTAGAATCTCTGATAGGCTCCCACTCCCTCATAGGCTCCAAAAAATAAATATAACAAAGGCAAAGTGCAATGGAAAAGGAGATGGTTATGGTTCTTACTAGATCCATAAGCTCTGATGAAATAAAGATAAGGCAACAAGTGGCTAAGATAAAGTTGAACATAAGGTAAAGTTAAAGTCAAAATTGTTTGTTATCAAGGTGGGGGAAATAATGAGGGTGCCATTTTCTACACTTATATTCCTTTGCACAATCATGAATGTTGAAGTAACCTTCTCAACTACTCCATCTTGAGCCATGGAGATGCAAGGATGATCTTAAATGTATTTTCACTATTTTAAAATGGAAATGATAACATCCATGTCTCCTCTGTCATCCACAGGTTCTCCTTTTGTCAGATGACCATGCCTAGGCCATATTTCAACAAATTGCATTGGGTTATTTTTAATAGTTTTCCCTCTTTTTTGTTAATGTAGGTACTGGTGGGAGTGTTGGGGGTGTTTTTTATGTCTACAGATCAGATTTATTTTGTGGATATGTCAGGGTTGTGTTGGATGGTGGCTAGGGTTCACTCCTTACCACATCTCTCTCTCTTTCACTTGTTGAGCATAAAAGGGAGATTTCTGCTCATAGTAAAGGGATCTTCCCTTATATTTTGGAGTAGATACTTGTATTTTTGATGCTTCAACAATTGTAAACTAGATTTAAGTCTCTGATTAATGAAAACTATTATTTTTCCTCTCCTCATTTTGTATTTGTTGTGTAGATTTTCCTTACCTTCATTTCTAAATGAATATTTTCTATTCTTGTATGTTCATATATTGTGTTAAATTCATTTGCACAACTAACATTGGATCTTATCTTTCTCTTTTAGTGTTTACAAAACCCTAATTTGCATATAATATTTTTGGAGTTGTTATAATAGAGGATTGTGTAAGATCCTTTTCATTTTCATTCTTTCTCTATGTTGTAATGAGTAGGGGAAAATCATATTCTAAACATTGGTGTATTACCTTCATTTTTTGTTTTCATTCTCTTTTTCTCCTAGAAAATCTAGTAGTAGGATTAGGATTAGTTCATACAAATTCAATATTGAGTTGGATCAATACCTTGCACTTAGTTTAAAGAGGGAAATAACCCTTTATCTAGATGTTTGGATTCATTTATCAAGGTCCCACACCTTGAATCCATTTCCATGTTTCACCAATAAATTGAATTCACTATTCAACAAAGGGTGCAATTCAGACTGAAAATAATTATTTGAAGAAAATTTGGTGTTAGGGAAATATTTCTTGTAATTGCATTTGTTGGGTTAAAGTAGATGATTCAATAAACTAAAAAATGTAAATCTAGGTGATAACTCCATGAGACCCCTTTGTAAGCAACTACTCCATCTAATTAAATATCTAATGAAACTAATTGATCTAGGATTAATTAATTTTAAGGTGTGTTGATGACCATTATCTATGAATTGCATCAATATTTTAGAAAAGTCACATAGAATATGTCTGAGTGTGTGTAACCATTGTGTTCCCAAAAATTTCACAACCTTTTAGATGTCTAGGACAAACATACATAATTTAAGATTGTAGTTCCTATTGATATGTAAACATTTTTGTAGTTTCCATTGTGAGGAAGGCTTTCCCAATTTACTATCACAAATTCTAACCTAGAACATGGGTACATATAACAATGAACTTGTTTGGCTTTAATAAAGCTATGTATGCTATCAAAATTAAAGAGGACAGTGAGGGAATATTTTTAAAAGGACCCCTTGACCTTCATTTTTACAATTCAAAATGATTTTCAATGGACAAACAAAGATTTCTATTGTGGGTTCCTCACTTATGCCCTCTTTCACTTGCTACTCTTCCTCATGGGATTCATTGGAATCTTCCCTCTCTTTAGGTTTTAGAGATGATTCCACATCAAGTAGATACAACTTTTCTTAATAGTGGTGACCTAATGGATATTTTCATTGTAATTGTAAGGTGAGAAATAATTTCTTCATGGTTGAGGCACTTGATGAGTGGTGAATGAGGACCGAGGGAGGGTGGGTGCATGTTCCTTGAGCTAGTATAGGATAAAGTACAGTAGCTTGTGAAGCCTGAAATGGATGACATTGAGTTAATTTTTTTTATATTTAACTAAGTGAGATAACCTAATATTGTCTTATAATGTGGTAGGATTGAACATTCTAACTTCAAGATAGATATAATATTTGAGATCACTGAATATTTACATTTTTAAACTTATTAAGGCCACTTGTTTGATTGGATAGTTTTAAAACTAGGTTTGGTAGTTATAGATTGAATGTGTTTGGAATAATTTAGTTAAGGATCATGTGAATTATTTGCATGTACTTGGACCAAAGTGATTGAGAGAATCCTTATGAAAGTATGCCCATGTGATGAAATAATAGGATTTTCTAAGCATTGTGTGAGGCCTACTATTTGATACACCCTATATGATGATATTTTGACCCGAGCACCTTATATACTATATGTGTATTAGACTATTTTGGTTGATCACATACATTGGATATTATGCTTGTTCCTATTTATGATGCTTATGATGGTTATATGAATGTTATACTTTCCACAGACATTAGATATTATGCTTGTTCCTATTTATGATGCTTATATGCATGTTATACTTTTCACAGACATTGGATATTATGCTTGTTCCTATTTATGATGCTTATGATGGTTTATGTATGAACACTTTCCTTATTTACTATGCTCATGTTGATTTGGTTATCATGATAGAAATGGATAATTATCTATAAGATTGAATTCATAAGATGTTAAATTTAAACTCGGTGATGTGATTACCTTATAACAATGCCATGACTATATATGAATTGATAAGATATGTTAATTGCTAAAGAAAGGATAATTGTGGATATTGAATCTATTGATCTTAGGATTTGATTGTGATAAATCTTATGTAGATAGAATTGTTGATTTAATTATTGATTATCTTGTATTGGACATTTTGACATGTGGAATTGAGTGTGCAGGTACACACCCATGGCCAATGGGATTGGAGGTAACCATGGGTACCCTATTGTGATAGCCATGTGAAACCCACTATGGTCCATTTGGAGGGACCATACTCTTATTATGTTTTATTTTATTTTGTAATTAAAAAAATTAATATTTAATCTTGTGATTTATGTTTTAGGAGCCAATTGAGCTTTTGATGGGAGTCTTGGGACATTTTGACTTGCTTTTATTATGTTTGAAATTTAAATCATGATGCACATCTCATGCAAGGAATATTTATTTGTTGATAGGAAGTCCTACAAGTGTTAGTACTCACAAAATAAATGAACACAAAACATGAACAATCTTACTGATGAACTTGATGTATTGCTAACATGAATCTTGACTAATGAAAAGGTGTTGTAATAATGTTGCTTATTCTGTTCTTGACAACTCTTTGGATGCTTAATTTATATTCAAGTTGCCTTGTAGATTGCTTCCCTTTTCAAATGGTGAAAAAGACTTATATTTATATGCAATTCTTCGTTTCCCACAAAATTAATTGTGAAAAGCTAAAAAATGGATTTTTATTTGCAAACATAAAAATACTGACAATAAAATATTAAAAATTAGGCCAAAATCTAGGCTGGTCAAGGGTAAGGGTGCCTAGACTAGACCTATTTTGGGATTTGAGTTATCGTTAAATAAATAATTAATTTTAATACCTAATTTTATCCCAAATTTCTGAAAATAAAAATAAAACAAGAAAATAATAAGCATAATTAGGTCCAAACACATAAGGGGGAGCTAAACATAGTGTGAAATTGTTAGTGTTGACAATTTACTATGCTACACTAATTAAATATCTAATGAAACAAATTGATCTAGGAGTAAGTCATTTTAAGGTTTGTTGATGACCATTATCTATAAATTGTATCAACACTTTAGAAAAGTCACATATGATATATCTAAGTGTGTGTATCCATTGTGTACCAAAAATATGTCACAACCTTCAAGATGTAGGACAAACATATATAATTTAAGATTGTAGTTCCTATTCATTTGTGAATATTTTTTTAGTTTCCACTACGAGGAAGGTTTTCCTAATTTACTATCATAATTTCTAACCTAAAACATGGGTATATAAAATCAACTTGTTTGGCTTTGATAAATTTATGCATACTGTATCAAAATTAATGAGGATAGTGAGGGAATATTTTTAAAAGGACCCCTTGACCTTCATGTTTTAGGATTCAAACTGCTTTTCAATGGACACACAAATATCTCTATTTGGTTTCCTCACTTATTCCCTCTTTCACTTGCTACTCTTCCTCATGGGATTCCTTGGAAGCTTCCCTCTCTTTAGGTCTTAGAGGTGACGCCACATAAAGTAGATACAAATTATTTTCTAAATAGTTGTGACCTAATGCATATTTTCATTGTAATTCTAAGGTGAGAAATAATTTCTTCATGGGTGAGGCACTTATGGTTGGTGAATGAGGACCAAGGGAGAGTACATGCATGTTCCTCGAGATAGTATGGGATAAATTACTAGTGGCATGCTATCTTGTGAAGCTTGAAATGGATGACATTGAGTTACAAATTTATATTCAGCTAAGTGAGTTAACCTAAGATTGTATTATAATGTGGTAGGATTAAACATTCTAACTTCAAGCTAGATATACTATTTGAGATCATTGGTTATTATTATTATTTTAAATTTACCAAGGCCACTTATTTGATTGGATAATTTTTCAAACCAGGTTTGGTAGTCATAGATTGAATTTATTTGGCATAATTTAGTTAAGGATCATGTGAAGTATTTGCATATACTTGGACCAAAGTGACTAAGATCCTCCTTATGAAAGTATTCCCATGTGATAAAATATTAGGATTTTCTATCCATTGACATTTCTAAATATCATCATGCTATAGGTAGAAATATATAATAGGGTTATTTTTACCTACAAGGGTTTGATTATTGTAACATACTATTTTTCTCTCTATATTATGCCATAAAATTTAGAAGTGTAATTAAGGTGTGCATTGCGGCATATCAAGATTTTAAATGTTGGAAAAGCTATCAATGTTATAGTTTTGTCCAATATCAAAATATAAATTATGTTAGATTTGTGTGGGTATTTTCATATACATGGTAGTAAGGTCACCTAATGTATTGTCCAAGTCATTGATCTTGTTAAGATTTATGAACTTAGAGAAAATTGATTCCATATCAAATTACACTCGGTTGAATTTATCTAACACTAATTATGAAGAAAAATTTAATTGGTAACATGATTTTTTGCCACCAACCATTATTAATGAACAACTAAGGTTACCAAAAGGGTTACTAGAGACATAAAAAAACAATCAATATGAATATATTTTCACAATGGAGTAAGTTTCTAATGTAGGGGCATCGACCCAAGTTTCTGATTTTTAGTTTTCTCATATTTTAAGTTCAATAACAATAGGTTTTGGCTTGGAAGTTTTGGGTTGAGACAGGTTTTGTTTATTGTCACTATATGGATAGGAAGTGGGATAACCGATTCAGTTTCCTTTGACAAGGAAGGATGAACCGTTATGAACGGTTATGGGTTGACAGTTGTAAGGGAAGTCAAATAGTGGAGAGGAGATGAGGTGGACAGTTTGCAAATAATGGTTGGCATACGATTGAGTTCGGTGGAACAAGAATAACATAGGATCGATTGGAAGTTGAATAGTTGGTGTCAACGTTTGCAACAAGTAGAGCTTAGCAGTTTGGAAAGAAGACGAAGAGGTGATAGTTTGAAGACGGTTGGAATTCGGTTGAGGTTGATGAGAAAGGAAAGATAGAAAATGATTTAAGAGGCATCAGATGGATCATGGAGAGGTTGGTTGGGTGTGTAAGAATAAGACCAAATAGAAGGAATAAGGCCGAATAGAAGGCCAATCAAGAAAGGGCTAGTAATTATGAAGAGTTTGGGTTGGTCATTTATGACAGAGAGAGGTTGATAGAGATAGGACAGGTTGGTCATTGAGAATAGAGAGAGAGGCCGACAGAGTGAGTAGGCCGAGGCCAAGTTGGAGGCTGAATAATTATGTCCCAGAAGAAACTGACTAGGTAGAATCGGCTTGAGCGAAGGGAGGCCGAAAGGGAGATGATACAAATGGGGTGTCAAATGGATGTAGTATATGTTAAGGCCGATGTGGCGATTTGGGATGAAGTTATTGAAAGTAGAAGAATCTTGAAGAAAAGAGGATTGATTGTGGTAGTTTGGGAAGAGGTTGAGTTTGAATGTAAAAGATATATGCATAATGAAACGAAAGGAGCATACTGGAGGAAAAAAAGTTTAGGCCTACATTAAGAGAATAAAGATCTATAGTAAGAAATGTTGATGAATGAATAAATTATCGTGTGTTGATTATTAATGATATTGATTGGGATGGATGCAGTTGTGTTAAGGCCGATGTGGCAATTTGGGATGAAGTTGCTAAAAGTAGAAGAATCTTGAAGAAAAGAGGATCGATCACAAAATTTTGGGAAGAGGTCAAGTTTGAATGTAAAAGATACACACAATGAAATGATAGGAGCAGACTGGAGGAAAACAAGTTCAGGCTTGCATTAAGAGAATAAAGATCTATAGTAAGAAATGTTGATGAATGAATAAAGTATTGTGTGTTTACTATTAATGATATTGATTGTTCTTTGGAAACTTAGTTATTAACTATTCAAATGGTTGAATTGTTTAAATGACTGTGATTAATCCCTATCACATGTAGATGAATATATGTTATGAAATTGATATTCTGATCATTGAAATTAAGTTGCTATCTGTGTTGCCTATTAAAAGTGGATGGGAAAGTGAAGGGTTATTGGCCATGTGTTGATGGAGAGATTTAATTCCTGAACTTCCTATCATTATGGTTTATGTTGTCTAGTTCCTGTCACTGGTTTGATAGTAAATCTAAAAGTGTGAGCGTTGTAGAGCTTATGTTTGGGTATGGTTCCTTAGAATGATTGTGGTGTATGGAGAAATATTGGTGAGTGGTAACCCCTCTTCTATCAGTGTCTAGAGGATTTGAAAAACTACCTAGATTAGAAAAATGGTTCTTGGAATTATGTATTAGAATGATTATCTTGAAGAGATGATCACAATGAGATATATCCTAGATGCTGTAAATATAATTGGCTAAACCTTTCTTTTTTTAATTTTTACTAATGATATCCCATGGGAAAATTCACTAGATAGAGTTAGCTAATTCTTATCACTTTAAGAAAAATTCCCCAATTTTTTTAGATTTTAGGACTATATAGTCAAGCTAAACCCTTACACACAACTAATATAATTTTTGTTATAATAAAAAAACACTATTTGTTGTATTCCTAGTTAAATTGGATCATATATATGTAGATCAATGAAAAATATGCCAATTAAACTATTGGAAAAAATGTATCTCAACATTTGATTTTTCCATAATATTAAATATTGCTAATTTTCTCACTTTGTTTTGTGAGTTACAACTTGCAATTTCTATTCGGATGAGGATCAAGTTAGAAAGTTGATTTTATAGATGGAGTTGTACATAAATGGTTTTTTCTATTTTTGTGTTGAGTTTACATGGAATGTGAGTTTTTGAGGTGCAGTTATTTTGGCAAGTGCAGATTTTGCAGATTGGCATGTGGTGATAATTGGAAACTTATCATTGTGTGTTTGCAGTATTTTTGGTGCTTTCCATGTTGCATGTTCAACCTTTGGCAATTGTTTTAGAAATGTCTAATTTATGCATTGTAATCTCTTATATATTGAGCACTTGTATTTTGGAGTTGTATGTTGCTATTTTATTGAAGTACAATTATGCTACCGAAATTACTCCAAAATTGTGAAGAAGTGCGAAGAATCTTGTAAGACCATAGCTCTGCAATTATATTGTAACTGTTTATTTGTTGTCGAATAATATAATTGAGCCCTGTTTTGGAGTGTGGGGTTTTTCTCTCGAAAGGGTTTCCCCCACGTAAAATTATGTGTTATGGGTTCATTGTTTACTATTTATGATATGTACGCGCATCTAAATTTGTAACGGTTAAAGGTGTTTAAGAATTTTTTGCAACTCTCTCCAGCTTAGATTAGTGTAGGAAGCTACTTCGGCTTACCGACTTCCTTTCAGTTGGTATCAGAGTCTGAACAACTTTGATTCTGTTGTTGAGTTTGAAGGGTTTTTTGAGCTAATCTTTGTTTCAGTGGGAGTTTTGCAGAAGAATATTTCATGACCTTGTTGCAGGAAAAATATGGAATGCACATCCAGTAGAATCAAAATGGAGAAGTTCAACAGTGAAAACTTCAAGTGTTGGAACTACAAAAAATCTAGTCATTTCAAAAAAGAGAGCAAGGAAGAGAAAAATAAGAAAGAAAAAAAGAGTTTCTTAGATTTTGACTTTGATAAATCCTCTCAAAATGATGTAGATGCATTTGTTGCAGCTTTAGCAATGCATAGATCATAAGATGTGTGGTTGATAGACTCGAGTGCTTCTTTCCACATGACCTCTCATAGAGGTTGGTTTTCGAAGTCTGAAGAATATGATGGTGGGAAGGTGTATCTGGGTGATGACTCTCACTTGAAGATCGTTGGTCATGGAAGAGTAAAAATCAGATTCCTTGATGGAAGAGTGAAGGAGATTGATAGTGTCTTGCATATCTCGGGTTTGGCACGAAACCTACTTTTTTTGAGTAAACTGAATGATGTGGGAGTGCAAGTTGTTTCCTCGAGTGGAGGATGCAAGATGACAAGAGGAGCTATGGTGTTGGATAAGGGTGTGTGGATTGGCACCTTGTTCAAGCTGGATGCATACACAGTTCAGTGTAATGGTTTCTTCGACAAACCAAAGAAGAAATCTTTGGAGTCTTCATCCTCACTGTCAAATCAAGTAGAGAAATCTATAGTAACTACATTTGATGGTAGTGCATTTTGGGTACCTAAGGGTGCTCATTCCTTGGAAATGAAGCTTCTTGTAGAGAAGAAAATGTTGTGGCACCAATGACTTAGTCATATTGGTGAGAAGGGTCTTAAAGCCCTGAAATATAAGAGCCTTGTTGAAGGCCTTGCTGATTGTAATCTCGAGTTCGACTTTTGCAAACATTGTGCTTATGGAAAACAATACTGTGTTACTTTTCACTCTAGTTCTCACAAGTCTTATGGGGTTTTGGAATATGTTCATGCAGATGTGTTTGGTCTTGTAAATGTTCCTTCATTGTCAAAATCTATATATTTTGTTTCTTTCATAGATGATTATAGTAGAAGGAAATTCATTTATTTTCTCAGAAGAAAAGTTGAAGTTTTTAGTCAATTTAAGGAGTTTAAATCCTTGGTAAAAAAATAAACTAGTAAAAAGATTAAATGTTTGAGGACTGAAAATGGCGTTGAGTTTTATTCAGTAGATTTTGACAAGTTCTGTAAAGAGAACAAAATCGAGAGACACAAAAAAAATATATACACCCCACAACAAAATGGAGTTGTAGAGAGGATGAATAGGACGTTGATGGAGAGGGTTAGGAGTATGCTGAGTGGTGTTGGACTTGAGAAGAAGTTATGGGATGAAGCAGTAGCCACTGCATGTTATTTAATCAACACATCTCCTACATCAGCTCTTGTTGATAAGACACCCATGGAGGTGTGGTATGATAAAAAGCCTTCGATGAGACATCTCAGAGTTTTTGGTTGTCAAGCTTACACTCATGTTCCGATTGAGAAGAGGTCTAAGTTGGAGATCAAAGCAATTAAATGTATCTTCACAGGATATGGTGTTGGTGTGAAGGGGTACAAGCTTTGGAATCTAGTGGCCCAAAAGGTTCTCTATAGTAGAAGTGTGATTTTTTGAGAGATGAAACCTTTCACAGTTGAGCTACAACTAGAGAAAGAGGAGAAACCAAAGGAGGTAGTTCAAGTTCCACTTACTCCGATGAAAGAAGAACTACACATGCCTATTGAACCTAGTGATGAGGAGAGTTTGAGAAGATTTGAAAGTTATAAATAAGAAGGAGAACCTCAACCTTACCAATCCAAGAGGTCTACTAGAGATAGGCAACAACCTGATAGGTTTGGATATTCACCTAAAATATTTGGTTATTCTTTTTTGGATTCCAGTTGCATATTTTCTTTGATTGCTAACACTGATGAGCCTAGGATTGTTAGAGAGGCTATGGGTATGAGTGATGCAGATTCCTAGATGAAAGCCATGGATGAAGAAATGGCCGCATTGAAGAAAAAATGATACATGGGATCTGGTACCTTTGCATGAAGGAAAGAAACCTGTTGGATGTAAATGGATGTTCAAGAGAAAATATGGTCTAGATGGCAGTGTTGAGAAGCATAAGGCACAGTTGGTTGCTAAGGGATATTCTTAGGTGGAGGGAATTGAATATGGTGAGATTTTCTCTCCTATTACAAAGATGACATCTATCCAGTTCCTGTTATCACTTATTGTAATGTATGATCTAGAAGTGGAATAGATGGATATGAAGACAAAATTCCTTCATGGTGACTTGGAGGAAGAGATTTATATGCCACAATTAGAGAATTTCATGGTTAAAGGTAAATAAAATATGGTTTTCAAGTTGAAAAATTCTTTGTATGGTCTTAAGCAGTCTCCTAGAATGTGATACCAAAAGTTTGATACCTATGTGTTGTCATTGGGATTTTTGAGATCTAAATTTGACCATTGTGTTTATTACAAATCTAATAATGGTCAGATTCTCATAATTGCATTGTACATAGATGATATATTATTTTTTGGGAATGGTAAAAGTTTGATTTTAGATTTGAAGTCTTAGTTGTCAGCACTGTTTGAGATGAAGGATCTAGGTGCAGAGAGGTATATTCTAGGGATGGAGATCATAAGAGATAGAGATAACAAAAAGCTTTGGTTAAGCTAGAGAAAGTATGTGAATACTATGTTGGAGAGGTTCAACATGATAGCTTGTAGATAGTTAATTGTTCCTGTAATGTCGGGGATAAAGCTTTCTATAGAGGATTGTCCAAAATCTCCTACTGAGATGGAGGACATGAAAAAAGTACCATATGCAAGTGCTGTTGGTAATATTATGTATGCTATGGTCTATATGAGGCTAGAAATTGCCAAAGAAGTGGGAGTCCTTAGTCAGTTTATGGATAATCCTAGATTGATACATTGGGATGCTATAAAAAGAGTGTTAAGATATTTGCGGGGTACTTCTAAGTATTCCTTATGTTTTCATGGTTATCCTAGTGGACCTTGGAACTCAGTGAGCATTTGTGGATATGTGGATTTAGATTGGGTAGGTGACATTGATAGCAGAAGATCCACTAGTGGCTATGTGTGCATGATGTATGGTTGTGCAATTAGTTGGATGAGTAAGCGACAAGCTATAGTCACTTTTTCCACAATAGAAGCAGAGTACATGGTAGCTACTCATGCTTGTGAGGAAGCCATTTGGATTAAGCATTTGTGTTATGATATTAGTTTTGATGTAGGGAAAATTACTATTTGTTGTGATAGTCAATGCCATTTGCTTGGTGAAGAATCCTACTTTCCATGCCAAAACAAAGCATATTGATGTTCAATTTCATTTTTTTCATGATATGGTGGAAGATGGAAAGGTGAAGTTGGAGAAAGTTGACACCCTGATGAATGTTGCAGATGCATTGACAAAGCCAGTGAGCATAGAAAATTTCACATGGTGTTCAAATTCTATGGGTCTCACGACCTCTAGTAGTTAAATCCTATTACTTTCATTGGCTCTTTAAAGGTGTTCGAAAAGTGGGAGAATGTTGGAAAAAGGTGTCTCAACCTTTTATTTTTCCACAAGAATTGACTTTTCCATAATATTAAATATTGCTAATTTTCTCACTTTGTTTTGTGAGTTACAACTTGCAATTTGTATTTGGATGAGGAGTCAAGTTAGAAAGTTGATTTTACAACTGGAGTTGTGCATAAATGGTTTTTTCTATTTCCATGTTGAGTTTACATGGAATGTGAGTTTTCGAGGTGCAATTATTTTGGCAAGTGCCGATTTTGCAAATTGGCATGTGGTGAGAATTGGAAACTTACCATTGTGCATCTGCAATGTTTTTGGTGCTTTCTATGTTGCACATTGAACCTTTGGCATTTGTTTACAAAATGCCTAATTTATTTATTGTAAGCTCTTATATATTGAGAACTTGTATTTTGGAGTTGTATGTTGTTGTAAATTATTGAAGTACCGTTATGCTGCCGAAATTACTCCAGAATTATGAAGAAGTGCAAAGACTCCTTCAAGAGCATAACTCTGCAATTATATTGTAATTGTTTATTTGTTGCTGAATAATATAATTGAGCCATGTTTTGGAGTGTGGGGTTTTTCTCCCGAAAGGGTTTTCCCCACGTAAAATTATTTGTTATGAGTTCATTGCTTATCTGTTTATGATATGTATGCGCATCTAAATTTGTAACAGTTAAAGGTGTTTAAGAAATTTTTGCAACTATCTCTTGCTTAGATTAGTGTAGGAAGCTGCTTCTGCTTACCCAACTTCCTTTCACAAACAATATTTTTCCAATCAACCTAGATATATGCTCAACCAAGGTTTAAAAAGGACACAATTAGGCTAGGGTGTGCTTAGTCAATATGCTCTTTGATAGATTTGTCTAGTTTGTAAATGGTGAATTGATCTGATATTTTAAATCTTTAACTATGGAGGATTCCACAAACCCATAGCCATACTATCTCATCTCTAAGATACAAAGAGAGTAAATTATTGTTACTAATTTCTAATTGTAAATGCACTAAAAATTACAAATGACCAATTTTTTCTTATGGTAATACTTTTCCCAACTCTAAAGGGTCTTCTTGTATACTTCAAGGCACATGAAATATAAAATCCATATATGTATTTTGTTTGTGGCTTAGGTATTGGAGTTAAAGCACTCATCAATCCATATACCCTTTATGGGGAGTCTAGATTATCCAAAAATGATAACTAGTTTGAGGATGTGTGAAAACAATTGGCACATGGTTTCTAGCTTTAAACTAAAAAATAAACTACTAGCAATGGAAAATGAATCTAGTAAATTTTGGGTAAGATTCTTAGTACCACTACTTTTGTATCCACTTTTTGAACACTAAGATACTAATGAGGTGAATTAAGCACATACATTAGATAGTCACAAAAAATGTTAACTTGTGATATTGCTATAGAACATGGCTCAAGGAATAACTATCTCATATTAGATGTTATGATCCTTCCTACAATAGCTTAACAAAAATATAAAAAAATATGCATTAAAAATAAAATAAAGAGAGAAACATTATATTGAGAGCAGATAATCACATTACAAAAAATTGTGGGATTCTTCGAAGGGGAAAACTACTTTGAGCAATGCTAAAAAATATTCAATGGATGATATTCACTCTTTCTTAAGGTATGTATTTAAAGTAATTGAACTGCCACTTCCCATGCATGTGAGATAATTATAATTACTCAAAGGAATTCGTTATAAAGCATATGCATCCAAGACCTTATTAATAACACCTAATGAAAAACTAAAGAGTTAGGATGAGGGGGTTCCAACATAACTATTTTTTGTGAATTAGACCATTTATCCTTAAATATGGCACCCTAATATGTAATTTGAATATTTCATGATTTAGGAAATCTCATTACATGCAATTAGAGGTAAAACAATTGGACCTATATATTGAGTCTGATTTTTGAAATAAAGATATCATTTCCATGAGTGAAAAAGTTATCTAGATCACTTCTATGACTATAATTTTGATTTAACAAAAAAAATGGGTAAATGAGGATCATGTCTAGATGTTAGGAATGAGAGTAGATGGGAAAAAATCTAATATCAAGTTGTTTGTCAACTTCTATGTGAAAATCATCATTTTTACACACAAGTTTTTATATTAGGGGAAACAATTTCAAAGTCCAAAACAAAGGGAAAAAGTGTAAGGTATGCAATTTTCTACCATTAAATTTTATCTCCACTTTGACTCACTTAAGAGTTACCATGAGAATGCATGCCATTTATTAAAACACACACAACCAATAAGAAGGTAGGTATTTAGACACTCATAAAAGAATAGAAATATAGAAGTTAACTTTATTTTAATACATGTTCCCTTATGATGAGTGTTCCACTTGCAAACCTACAAGTATAGGGAAAAAATCCAAATAAGTAGAATCTATAAAGAATTCAAAATAACTATAAACACAAATATGAAATATCTACTTAAAATTAATTGGTACTTCCTATCAACAACTATATACTAGATACACAACTAACATGGTATTGCATAAGCAACTAGAAAGTGCACTCGATAGCTAAATACTACATTCAACAACTAAATTAGTACTTCACTTGGTAGCTAGATACAAAATAAACATGTGATAGTCCCTCTCACTACATGAAAGAGAGTGGAATTAGTAAAACTATATGTCCCCTCTAGTAAAAATATGTCAAAATATATTAATCTTGAGCAACCTATGTTGGATTTGTAACACATATTATATAGTTACTTTAAGATTGATCTCTTGATGTCTTTTATGGTGGATGTATCTAAGATATCTATGCTAGAATATGAAGTTTAATAGATTTGATGAGTAAATAATTGCCTGGTTTTCATTCAGGTTTTCTCCTTATCTTTTCATTCCATTACAATCCCTCACTACCATTATAATAACATCTCTTAAAATAATATAATTGCATTTTTTAATTCTTTTGATCAATTGTAAGTACAAAAACATACACAATTTGATTAAAAAATGCTAAAAACATCTTCATAGACTATTAAAAATTATAAACCTAATATAATCATGAGCAATGCCAACACATTTATAAAAATAACTTTACTCTAATAATTAATTATTAAAAATAAACATTAAAGAACCATAATTTTGTTTTGTAATCATCACATGATAATAATACAAAATAATATTCAACTAAAATCATGTAAAATTTATTTTTATATAATTACATCAGAAACAATAGATTTCAATAATAATACATACAAAATTTTTCACTCCATATGAGACAAATAATCACATAAAATAATCACTAAGCTGATTGCTGAAAGACTTAAAATTTGGCTTCCCTCCTTGATTTCTGATGAGTAGGGAGGTCTTTTGGTTGGCAGGAAAATTTTGGATGGTGTTGTTATTGCATCTGAAGCCATTCACTGTATGGCTGTTTCTAAGGAGAGATCTATATTTATTAAATTGGATATGGCCAAAGCTTATGATAGGGTGAAGTGGAGCTTCTTGTGTAAGATTCTCCTGGCCTTTGGCTTCAACTTGGAGTGGGTTAGTTGGGTTATGAGTTGTGTGACTATAGCTTCTTTCTCTATTCTGGTCAATGTTGATCCATCTCAGATATTTGGAGCTTCTAGGGGATTGCGGCAAGGTGATCCCCTTTCCCCCTATTTAGTTATCATTATGGCTGAGGGCCTTGGCAGGTTCCTTAAGTCTCAGGTTTCCCAGGGTTTAATTCGAGGGTGGAGTTGGGGTGCTGGATTACCTAAGCTTTCACATCTGCAGTTTGTGGATGACACTTCGCTTATTGGAGTTTCCCACATTCAAGAGGTTGAATCTTTCAGGAATGTGTTGGATGTCTATTTAGTTGCGTTAGGGTAGAAGGTTAATGACCACAAGTCTTCTATCTACTTTTTCAATATCCCTGATCCTATTCGGAGAAGAATTGCTAATATTCTGCGGTTCCAAATTGGCTCTCTCCCTTTCATTTATCTAGGGATTCCTCTGGTGGTTGACAGGAAACTAAGACCCTTTTGGTAGGCCCTGTTGGATAAGTTGCATCAGAAGGTTAATTATTGGACTCATTGATGGCTTTCTACTGCTGCTTGTGTTACTCTCCTCCATTTTGTGATTCAAGCTCTTCCTATTTATCAGGGTTTTGTTTAGGTTGCTCCAATGTATTTCCTCAAGGAATTTGATGCTTTACCTTGTCAATTCCTCTGGAGTGGTAATCTACTTTCTTCGAAATGGAGCTTGGTGAAGTGGGATTTTGTGTACCGACCTAAAAATGAGGGTGGTCTTGGCCTTCGGTCTGCGGTTTTGCATAGCCAGGTTCTTGCGGCCAAGTTATACCGAAGGTGGTGTACCAATCAACATTAGTTGTGGGCTCGTATGCTCACTCATAAGTATTTATGTTCCATTGATAGTTAGAATGTTCCTCATTTTTAGTTGGAGGGCAGGGGATTGGTGATTTGGCATACTCTGAAAATGGGGGCTCAACTTATTAAGAGAGATTTTTTGGATTTGTAACAAAGGCTTGGAGGCTCTTTTTTGGCTGGACTCTTGGGATGGTAATCCCCCTATTCTTTCTATGTATCCTCATTTATAGCCTCTTTATGACATCCTCGTGGCTACTGGTTGGACTACGGTGGGGCATTATAAGAGTATACAATTTTTTGGGTCAGTTGTTGGTTATAGATGGAAGGATCCTGGTGAGTGGCCACCTGGGGGATCAAAGGATTCTCGATGGGAGTTGGCTCATATTCTTGCCTCCCGGGAATGTAACTCCTTGGCTGCTCCAAATATTTTAGCTTGGGGGAGTGACTCTTTTGGAAAATACTCAGCTGTTGCTGGTTACACGACGTTGGTCCATCAATTGTATGGGGGTAAAGAGGTGCCTTGGTGGAAGCATGTGTGGAATAGATTTTCTTGGCCGAAATGCAATTTTTTTTTCTGTGGTTAGTGGTACATAATTGATGTCTTACTTGGGATAATTTAAGCAAGCAGGGTTTCTGTGGGCCTTCTATGTGTGTTCGTTGTTGTAATAATGAGGAATCTGCTTTCCATCTTTTCTTTCAGAGCTCTTTCTCTAAGAGGCTTTGGCACTTCTGGTGGGATTGTTGGAAGCGTCCCTATTGGCATGTTTCTTCTTTGGCTAAATTTTGGGACCATTGGGGTTAGGATTCAGTTCAAACCCCTTTTCTCTAGGTTTCTTGGTCTTTAGGGCCCTCTTTTATTATTTGGCATATCTGGCTAGAGAGAAATCGTCATATTTTCCAGGATGCTAGGTTAGCTGTTCAACATGTGTGGTGGAAAATTCTCCATTCTATTCGAGAGACTATTTTGGCTAAGTGTGACTTTGATGGTGGCCCTATTCCCGGGGAGATTGATATTTGTAACTGGTTTAATTTTCCTCTTCCAGGGAATGCTTTTGTTCCTAGTAGGCAGATGACTTCACAGCTTTTCAGAAATAGGTGTCGGCACCCTTTGCGAAAGATTTCAAGGGTGGGTCGTTGGCACCCTCCCCCTCTTGGTGTTTTCAAAATCAATATGGATGGGTCTTTTAGGGGTAACCCTAGGCATGCTGGTATTGATGGTGTGGGACGTGATAGTTTTCATGGGCATGTTCAATTCCTTTTTTCTATTTACAAAGGTTTTCATACGAATTATTATATGGAGGCTCTTGCTATTTTGGTTGCAGTGGAGCATTGCGGTTCTCTTTGTTGGCAAAGGATAGTTGTTGAATTTGACTCCCAGATTGTGGTTTCTTTGTTGAATCAACAACACTTGGATGGGGTCAGTTGGCAGCTTTAGATGATTATTCGCCAAATTCGTTTGTTTTGTGACTTTTTTGAGTTAGTTACTTTCATTCATATTCCTAGGGAATGGAATGGGGTGGTTGATTGTCTTGCCAAATTGGCTTCTGACTTTATGGAGGGCTGGTTTATTGAGGATAGGGGACAACTCTCTCCAGAGTTGGCTCACACGTTGGATCAACTTGTTGATCATGATAGATCTTTCTAGTTTTTCTTTGTTGGGAGGTTCGCCTTCCTTTGTTGTATTTCTTTTTTGTTCTGAATAAATTTTTACCCCTCTATTGGAAAATAAGAAAGAGAAGATAATATTTTTAAAAACAAAGAATTTTTGTGACTTATGACTACAACGAAACAAATGATATGATCTTATCTATATTAAAATTTAAAACAATTTTCTAAATTAAAATATCATAGATGAATAAAATAAAAGCCTCTTCTCAACCAGTTGGAAAACCAACTTTATTTGCTTTGTTTATATCTTCTGTAATTTACGTCCTAATCTGCATATGCCCATTTTTCTTCTAGAACTTCTTTTGATTAATATTTTTTTAATGATGTATGGATTAAATTTTTGCGGTGTATTGAAATGAAATTTATGAGAAGTTTTTAGAATTTTGTTATTATTATAATGTTTTGGTAAGAAAATCAATTTATTCAATATACAAATAAATATATAATGTTAAGGTATTTTCATGCTGATTGTTTTTATTCTTCAAATTAAGTTGGTAAACATTAAATATATTTTCTGGCTGAGTCAAATTGAGTATGTGGTTACTGAACAATGACCCCACCCCTATGTGCCACCCATATTAAATACATTTGGAATATCATGTACAACCTCCCCTAACAAATGATTGTCAAAACTATAAAATATTTTAGTATGTAAGGTGTACAACACCTTCCCAACATGTCCCAGTTTTCAGTTTAAAAGTCACCAGTCAACAAGTTGGTTCATATGTGCTCAGCTTAGATGTCAGGTAAATTTGTGGGTCAAGATTCAATAGCATTGACTGTGCACAGTCATCAAAGATAACGGACAAATTATTCATAAGCACTCAACTAAGATGTCAAGTATATTTGTGGGTCAAGTCTCAAAAACATTGACTATAAACTACTATAAAACTTAACAAATTCTTCATAAACACTCAATTTAAAAATCAGATATATTTATGAATCAAAATATTGACTCAAATGACCATAAAAATAATGTGATATATTTAAGAATGAAAACTCAAAACTATTGACTTGAAACAACCATACAAAATATTTCAAAGTCTATGACTCGGAACATCTTTAATTGTAAACCACCATTATACCATAAAAATAACTGTCAATTCTTTGGACTAAAAAGACCAGACTGTAAATTTAGACTCGGTAATAGTCAGGGAGTTTGATTTGACTTTCATCGTGCTCTTCAAGAAAATTCCAAGTGAGCTTCACTCTGAGAATGAAGGCTTGATTTTTAGGTTTACATTTTCCCCATTCTTTTTAAATTATTGGTAATTTGGCAGTAAGCAATTCTTGGAAGAGCCTATATCTATTCAATGATATCATCAGATTTTTAATTCTATATTAAAATATAATATTTTTTATCTGATAAGATTTTAATTTCTGATGGGGACGGGTTTTGGTTTGATTGACTAAAAAATCGTATTGTAGGTAAGAAGTCATGAAATTCAGTCTCCCCCCTCCCAGTGGTATTGGAGGGCATGTCAAGCTAACATCACGTCACGGATCACTGAAAAAAGTTTACAGAGACACTACAGTTATAAATTTGTTTGTACATATATTTTAAATAGAATTAATTTGTAAAGTAATTATTTATATATGTTATAATTTGTTTTGAGTTTTATTGTGAAGTATTATTTTCATTGGTATAACTTTCAATGTTCATTCATCCTTCAATTTATAAAAATATCATTTCTAAAACTTAATGGTTATTAATCTCTCTTAAATTTTTAAAGAGACGATTGAAATTATATTAACTACTTAGAATTAAATAAGATGTTTCATTCCTTGTGAGCATCACTTATATGCAATGAATATTGAGTGGGCCATTCATTCTCATGAGAGATGGGTTCCTGTGAACAACTACTCATGAACTATGGGTTAATGAGTTTGATTCAAAAAAACTACTTAACTGAATCCTCTAATTTGTCTTTATTCTAGAGTTTTCATGAATCTATTAATAAAACTGAAAATAGAAAGTAATTATAAACCAAAATAAAAAAATAATGTGATGAATCTTAGATATTATAAAGCAAACTTTCATATATTAAATTTATTAAAATTATATTATTGTTTTTATAACTTTTTAGATTTATAATTAAATCTGTATATCTTGTTGGTTTGTCTGATTTTAGAATTTTAGGAACAAAGTTAGAATTTCATAAATTAACTACGAGTGTACAGATAGACTGATAAGATTGAGTTTAACAGAAACTTGATGCTTGATTGAAATATATACAAAGTTATAATCAAACACTATTATACATCTATTTCATAGACACTGGAAAACTCATGTCAATTAATGCGCAGTATTTAAATAATTTATAAACAAATAAAACAATTGACATCTCACTTGACTGACTGATAATTTTATATATCAAAGAAAACATAAGAAGCTATCATGGGTTTCTGTGCAGATCTCAATATGAGATATGAAAATCAGTAAATTACAGTCCAATGATCCAGAGTTTAAGAAAATCAGTAATTTACAATCCAATGATCCAAAGGTTAAGAGAAGGCAGATTCTCTGTTAGCTGCATAAGACATCTGACAAATCATCACAATGTAATCAGCTCATGATCCAACCACTACACATTATCACTTAGAAGCATCTCATAAAAGTCTTGACATAATCATCTTCCTTTACAATGGGAGAAGCCAGGGACTGCCCCCAACTGATGCAAACATTACTTTAGTTTCTTCAACATACCATGGCAGTCCTCTTCCCACAGGTTTAAACCTGTAAATCAAAAGCAAAAAAACTCTTACATTCCCAATACCAAATAAAAATCCCAATACAAATATGAGAAATTACAGCAGGAGTCTTAAGTGCTAAGTGGAACAATAATGAGCCAGTTTAAATCTTAGTCAAACTTACTACAATCAATACAATCAATAAAATCAGGAAAAAAAAACATATAGAAATAACTTTCTAATGAGATCGATAAAGAAGAATCTATTTTACTATACTGAATTTTAAAAACCCATTAAAATCTATTTACCTTTTAATCAAAAATAAAAAACAGTAAAGAAAAAATCCAATTGATACACCATAAATGGCATGGGAGGCGATGGGAAAACTAAGCAGAGATGTATACAACTCAATCTCTTGAACTGAGTTCTCCCATCAGTGCCCCATTCCTTTTATGCTCAACCACTTTGCCAGATATGTCTAATACTCATCGTCTCTGTGTCACAATGATCAATCTGGGCAGTTGTATATATACACAAATGAAGAAGATTGAATATCTCCTCTACAGGAAAACGAATCAGATTCTGCTGGTCCATCTTTACATTCGAGGAAAGAGATGAAAAGAGATCTGTGTTGAATTGAAATAATTACAATTGGACTTGCGGTAATTATACTTGCTTTTTCACCTATTTACAGAGTTACCATATAATTTTTTTTCCAAAGAATACAAAAAATTTGAATGATTGGTAGGCCCATGTCAGTTGCTTGGGTGTGAAGAAAGAAAAAATATCCGTAGGGGAGGAGAAAGTACTTTTATCTCTTAAAAAATCCATTGCCTATTTCTAATGAAACTTCCCAAATTTCTTTCCTAAACATAGTCAGTTCTTACACACATTTAGACATAATATAGTTCCTACACACATAATTTACACAATATATTTAGGGCAAGAAGACTCTAAGAGTCCATATTATGATAGATCAAATTCATGAGTCATAAGGTTGCATACACTTATTATTTTTAGTCTTCATAAGCATGGAATCACTTCCACACTTATGGAAGTGACCCTAGATAATGCACAAACAAATTCATAGATTAGTGATAGAGTGCACAAAATTCCTAATTCCTTTATGAATGGATTCCTATCACATTGACAAAAACTTTTGCATCAAGATTAGAGGTAAGTACCACTACCCATGCAATTAAATTATTTAACTTTCACATTTATTCAAGCATTTAATTATCACGAATTTCAATGATCTATCCCAATTAATTTATTTAGGTTATTTCTTCACGTAGTTTCTTGAATAATTTAATTAGTCAATATATTTTATTCAAGGCGTGTTTTCACCTTTACATTTTTGGTGAACTTGACATTTCTACATGACCTAAAGTTTTGACCTTAGGGTTTGGATATGTTTATTAAGGTTTTCATATTTTATTTTATATATGTTATATTAGTTTTTATTAGGGTTTGGATCCCGCCTCATTCACACTTCATTACTTTTCTTAATTAGGATTTGAACTATTATTCTTTGTTGTCACTTTTATCTTTACCTCACATACCCTCCCTTGTGTAATTTCACTATTAGATCTTTACCATGGATATACTTTCCCCCCTCCTTATCAAGCTCATTTCTTATGTCACTATGCTTTATGTGATAACTCTTTTGTGGCCTATGATGGTGATTTAGTGACTACTTTAGCCCTACTATATTACATTTTGGGTTCTTTATTCATGTGATAATGCACTTACTAAACTTACTCATCCATCTCATGATAGTTTTTACCCACTTCTATGAATTTCCCTCCAGGAGCCTCTCTTATTGAATATTTTCTTAAGTCCCCTAGGGTTATCAATCTACATGGTCTACCTTTACGCATGAGGTTTTTATTCTTTCTTCCCTATCTTTTCACTCTTAGTCAATTGATGAATTATTTATTGAGAAATTTGTAGTACTACTTATTTCTCTTCACATATGCACATTCTTTTAATTCACTTATGATAAAGTCATTTAGTGGTAATGAAGATACAAATTTTGCATGTTAGATATTCCTATCTTCATATTATGATTATATATATGATGATAATGCTTTGATGCATGCATTTGGTGATGCCTTGATTAATAGAGCTAAGCAATGGTTTCATTCATGTTATGATTAAAGTATACATCCTTCCATGATGTTTCATGTTCTTTTATAGATTATTTTACTATTAGCCCTAGACATTATGTACTTATGAATCTTATTCTTTCCCATCTAGTGGCCTTTCCTTGGTGGATCACATGGATTTTTTTATGTATTACGATGACATAATATTTTTTGATGTTGTCCCTCCTTTGGATCATCGTATCTTTAAGTAATTGCGGAGTACATTATCATACACCTTATATTGAATTTAAACACATGACTTATACATGCTTGAGAGTAAATAGTTAAAATTGATGATAGTGTGCTCTTAATTGATGAACACCTTTCCTATCTTCCTTCACTCTTACACATGATATGCATGTACACATGCTGATTTAGTATGTATATTGAGTATGATATTTTATTATAAAAATTAAATAAATATATTAATGATTATGAGAAAATATTTAAACAACAAGATCATATCAAAGTGACGTTGCACTATTCTTTGACACATGACATTCTAACTTATTCTTCACCAAGTTGATTTGGGCACATTGTTTTATAAAGTGATGATAAATATGATTCATTTCTTCACTTAAGCCTTTACAAGGGTATCACTAATTAGAGATCTAAAGTAATTTTGGTAGCATAATAGTACCCACAAAACTCACTATCAAAATATTAATCTTAAGCACTCAATAAATAGGAGAGGAAATACATGAAACCATAAATGGTAATTGGGAAAACCACACAAAATGTGGTGCGCAAGACCCAAGTTATAAGTTAAACACTTAAATCATAAGATGAGTCCATAGGCTACAAATAACATATTCCATTTACTTGTCATAAAATTATCACAATCCACTCACCAACTTGGGCACTCTATTTTGGTTCCATCATCTCCATTCAAATATGCCTTATGATGCCTCATAAAACATGCCATAATTTTTTCAACAAGTATAACTCCCACTTATAGTTCATAATGTTCTTACATTTCCAATGTGGGAAGCCCAACTTCTAGATGTTGTGAATTTTGATCTAGGATGATGATTGGGTCCCTTTTCTTTTTAATTTTAGAGCTCAAATAGATCCACATTCTAGGCATTTAAAAACTAATTTGAACAACCTAAAATACTTTCTTAAGCCATAAATGACCTCTATAGACCATAATTTGAGTTTCTCTATTTTACAACTTAAACATTTCATTTTGTGTATTCTTCACATTAAGAGAAAGGTTGAGATACCTTTCCAAAAATTATCCTATTTTTAACACTTTTTAAGAGAAAGGGATTACCAACACTATCAACTATTGACAAGGGCCAAGAGGCCCATAAAATTAGAAAACCACCTAAAATTTTCTATGGTCACTGACTTCGTTAATGCCTCTACAATACATTTTTTATATTAAATATAGATTACAAAATAGTGTTCTTACAATATATGAGGAGAAAAAGCTCCATTAATACAAGATTCGGTTTAATCTTACAAGATATGAAATCCAAGTACACTAGTATTTTACTATGATTACCAAAAGAGAATCAATCTTAGTTACAACATCTAATTACCCCCAACAATATCTTATATTGCTACTATACTCACATTTGTCACAGTCATAGGTTCCTATTGGTGGCTCAATTAGATATGGTTCCACATCTTTGACCATCGGTTGGAATCTGTCTCTTGGATCCCTCTTTGGTTTATCTTTCTCAATAGGATTATGAATATTGTTTTCTCCATGAATTCCTTGAGTACTTATAACTCCTTGTTTAGGTTGTTTATTCCTCGTGGAAAGAAGTGAGTAGGTTTGATCTTTATTTTGTAGATAATAGTTAGGCCCTCCTTCAACAGGATCATAAATCTCATTTGGAGTCTCCATAATCACTGAGACCCAAAAAATTATGGTAAGAAAGATGAGTTCACTGTGGACCTCAATAAGATATCTTATTTTATCGTAGAATACCTCTTCGTTCCTCTTTTTCCATAAAAACCAAAGAATCTCATTTGTAAGAACAAGATTAAAAACATTCAACTTAATATTAAAAGAATCCACATTACCAACAAGAATTTTAGTCCAAGAAAGACCGTTTTTATCATTCTAACCATTCAAATTTCCAAGTAATAAAGACCACAATGAAAAGGAAAAAGGGTAGTTAAAAAAGAGATGCTCAAAATATTTAGTTTGATTGCACAAGCTACATACATCTTCAGGCATTCCATAGGACTATAAAACTAGGTGAACAACAAGATTTTTTAGAATAAAGAGCCATTTAAAGCAAGTTTTTTTTGGTTCCATCAAGTTAGCTTACAAATGAGTAAGATATTTGACCCATTTTTTTAGTTTAGTCAAGGCCCCATGTTCTATTTAGCCAAATACTCATCTCTCTCATGTCAGTTAGCATACCATAAAGTTTATTTATAGATGTATCATGGAAGAGAGTGCCATCCTTCCATCTTAAATTTCTATAGAAACCTCCTTCCAAATTTTTTGTATCAATAGTCCTTTCAATCTCTAAAGCATTTTTTTCCATAGAGTGAGTCCTTTTCTATGATAGTGGTACCCCAAATTCAGACCTCAACTACTCCCCTGATTTGAGACAATCATTATGGATGATATATTGAAATATGTTTAATTCACGAGATGCCTATACCTTTATTGAGCATCTTTGTGACAATGCGAAAGGTTTGCCATTATTGAGCAAAGGTTCCACCAAATGGATCTATTATGAGCACAAGAACTTGCTCATTAGAATATACATTGATGTTGGAAACCAAATGTTTGACCCTCCCCCAAGCATTCCAAATTCTATTGAACACTACAGAGCTAAAATTTCTAACCTCAAATTGGACAAAGAGGATATCTTACATACTTAGTTCCTTCCATTTTTTCCTTTCTTTGTCTTAGAAAGGGAAAAATTATTTCTTATAAATATTTTATAGGGCTCATCACTCTCATGGGATTTTATAATCCATTTTGCTACTAGGGCTAGCCCCTAGATTATGATATCTTTCAGGCCCAAACCCCTAAGCTCTTTTGTAGTACAACATCAGGACCATTTGACAACATGATTTTTTCCTCCCTTTTCTATTTGACCACAGAAAATTTCATAGAATCTTTCAATTTTCAAAATGACAATTTGCAAAAAGCTAAGAAAAGGAGAAACAAATTGAATGTGAAGCAATTATCTTTTGCACAACCTGAATTCTACTTGCAATCTAGTTAATAGACGAGTTTGCCATTTTTCATGCTTCCTTTAAATTTTGTGGAATAACCAATCCCATATTTCTTTTAGAGATGGAGATACCACAAATGAAATTCCTAGGTATCTAACCACCTTGTCAAGACGAGCCCATTGCTAGCCTTTATTACTAAACCAATAAGGTGTATGGTTCCATCCTAGCACTATTGAGAGAGAGAGAGGGGAGGGATGATGAAGTAGGGAGGGAGAGAGAGGTTAGATAGAAAAAATTAGAGAAGGAAGGAGAGAGAGGGGGGGCAAGGAGGGAGGGAGAGAGAGGTGATATAGATAAAAGTAGAGAGGGAAAGAGAAAGTGAGAGAGAGAGAGGGAGAGAGAGAAATATAAAGAGGGGTAGGTGATATAGTGATAAGTAGAGAGGGAATTAAATAGTGTTGTAAATTGTCACCCTTGATAATTTTACATTAGGTTTAGCTCCCCCTATGTGTCTAAACCTAATTATGCTCTTAAATTGGCCATTATATGGTTATCTTCAAAAAAATATAATTAAATTAGGAATATTATTTAATATTTATTTAACTAAACCTAAAGGCCCAAAATAGGTTTGGACTAGGGCACTAACACCCTTGTCCAACCTATTTTGGCCCCAATTTGAATATGTTATTGTCTATGTTTTAACATTTAAAAATCTAATTTCATTTATCAAAATTTGATAATTAATTTTGTGGAAAATAAAGAAATGCATCTAAATACAATTCTTTTTCACCATTTGAAATCCTAGAAATTTGGAATCACAATCGAGCATCCTAAAAAGTAGTCAATACAAATTCAAGGGTACAATTAGTAGTATTAAATTACAACACTTTCATCAATAAAGATCATGCTTGTAAGACATT
>VDFB02053201.1:31155-42456 GCA_007258455.2 Sequoia sempervirens | reverse complement strand
AATTCTCCGCAAAATCAACCACTGGAAGTATAGTACCAAATGGAAATGTGTTTCTACATGTGTGAAATTGGCCATCAAGCCATCGAGCATGTTCAGAGTGCATAACATATTTTGGTACAATTTTATTATTAAATTCACTCATAAATGCATGCACACTAACTCTTTCTATAACTAAATCACAACGCTTTCCTTATTTTCCATCTTTTAAAGAATAGTGAACATTCCTAAATCTTCTCGACGCCTACTAATTGTTGTCCAAAATCATGATCAACACTTTCATGCAAACAATTTCTTAAAATGAAAAGATTTCTCAAGTAGCTAATGCATTAACTGTGAATACAAGAACTTAAATGTAAATAATTCGTCATTAGATTTTTCTACAAAACAAACCCCAAATAAACTCTCTTATTGATTCGTGGCATATCAATACCACAACTCGTATAATCATGTTAGAATGCAAGGTACAACGATATATCAAAACATCATAAAAAATAATGAAATTGAACATGTATTTTACAAACAACAAGATATCTTTATTGCTTATTACCTTTACATACTAGGCTTACATTTTTCAAAAAGACCTTTTGACTTATTTTAATATTACTAAAAATCAATCGCTAGCTGTAAATTTTCTATAAAATTCAGCTTTGTGTTGTATCTATCAGGTGTTTTTGGTGAGGATCGTGGACTTTGGACCCCACCCTTAATTTTAAAACATCTCTAGCATTAGATGAAACCCAGTATTATCATGCCAATATTTTTAATCAAAGATTTAATTTCAACACTCAATTTATATCGCACCTCGCAGTTGTCCACCAAACTCCAACATTGGGATTGATAGGATCATTTTCTATACTTTCTTCTTTTGCTGCTCTTAGTAATGTTTTTAGGATGCATTTTTTTAAGACTTCACTAATATTGCTTACCATTCTTTTATTCAAAGTTGTTTTATTAACTATAGCAGTAGTTATAACTCTTCTTGCTGCGTTTTTATCTTTAGATCGACTATTTTTCCCAATAGATTGAATGGCACTAGCAACAGTAGACATAGCATGTTTTAATGATTGATCTTTTCTTTTTGGTTTAACATAAAAGCCTAACCTTTTCATTACTTTCCTCATTTTTGCATTCTCATCAATTGCATCATTAGTTGACATTGAAATGCAATTTTTTTACAATAAAAGAATTTGGTGTATATTCTATTTGCATGTGTTCTTATTTGCCTCCAAGAAATTTGATCAGGAAGATTATCGAAAACACCACTTCCAATTTAAAAAAAAGTATTTTCATTAAATTCAACATCACATTCTAGATTTTCATCTTCATTTTCATCAACAAACAAGCTTTCAATTTCATTTTCATTTTCATTTTCATCAACAAAACGGTTTTCATTTTCATTTTCATCTTCATTTTCATTAACAAACGGTTCTCATTTTCATTTTCATCAACAAAATGGTTTTCATTTTCATTTTCATTTTCATCAAAAATATAGGTTTTGTTTTCATTTTCAAGAAAATGATCATTTTGATTTTCATTTGCAACAAAAGATTTTTCTTTTTTGTTTTCAACAAATTCTATAAAAGTTTCATCTCTTTGAATATAGTCAATGTCAACATCATTATATCCAGCATCTTGTAAATCTTCTACAAACAAATTTACCATTTCACTAACATGTGGATTTGAAGACGCACCTGGATTTGTGTATATTGAAACATTCTCCATAGCATTCAAAGAGGGATTTGAAGACATAGTAGGACTTGTTTGTATAATCATATTCTTCTCCAAATTGACTCCTTGCAAATTAGCTTCATCTACAACTATGGTATCTTTAATGTTTTCATCTTCAATAGTTGTTGAATTGGTTGCTCCACCATCGTTCATTGATTTTATTCTCATTCTTCTTTCTCTTTGTCTTTGTCTCTCTTTTTCTTTATTTGCTTCAACTTCTTGAGGAGTCAATGTCTTTCTTCTCTTATTACAAAATTTATCTCCCATAATTATAAAATTCTCAAGCACAAATGAATGTTAATAGTGAAATACTTCAAAATATTGAATCCAAATTGGAAGTTGAATACCTATTACGGCAAAATTCTTCCTGTTGTGTTCCTCAAAACAAATAGAAGACTACCACAATTCCACTTTAAAAATTGTTTTCTTCATGCTTCCTTTGGAAAATTCAATCCATATTGCAAATTTCACTTCAAAAATGGTGTAGATGATGCTCCCTTTGATAAAATCAACAAAAAATCAAATTGACCACCTGTAAATACAATAACTTATGAAAAATAATTGATTTTTAGTGCTCTTGGCCGTACATGTGAGGTTGCAAAGTTGCAGACTTGACAGTAATTGTGCACAGTGTTTTTAAATAATATAAACGAGATCCCGCTTATAATTAAACGGGATCCTGATTACCAAACGGGATCCCGTTTACTAATAAACGAGATCCAGCTCTATAATCGGGATCCCGTTCACTAAAATCGAGTGTGGGAGCCATTGTAAAGGCAATGGGATCCTGTCTTATAAATGGGATCCCGTTACCTTTACAACAGTCGAAATGGAAACGGGATCCCGTTTTTTTAAATTTGAATTTTGTTTTGCATCGTGGGCGGGTTTTTGCCAAGGTTTTTGGTTCGGGAAAAGCTTTGGAAGTCCGAACCTAAGCCTTCAACCTGGTTTGACTTGCAAATTGAAGGCCCTAACAATGTCAAAGAAAAATATCGACTTTGGACATATGGCTGACGACCTTTTTTCAAAAAATTTCTGAAATTAAAACCCATTTTAGATCAAACAATGCAGATTCTAAATATGTAATTTGTTTTGCAATTGAATTATGTTTTCTATTTTTCAATTAATTTCTAATAAAATTGGTCCATAAACTTTAAATATCGAGTTTTTTACTATTTTAATAACTTTTGATCAACATAACATTTTGACAAATAGATTGCACGAGAGAAAACTTCAGACAATTCTTTTCAATTTGAAAAAAAAAATCAAAAAATGATAAGTTTAGGTCATCTTATGCATGTTGTACATGACGATTTTTCAAAACGACAAATCTGCCTAATAAAAAATTAACAAAAAAAAATATTCAATAAAAAATTACAAAAAATATCAAGAGCAAGGTTCGAGTCATAAAACTTTTCCCAAAAGGATTTAGAAAAATACGATAATTTAAGTCAAAATATGGATGTCATACATGTGCATGGTATGGTAAAAAAAATGACTTTTAAACAGTGGTTTTTGAAATGCCTATTGAAACTCAATTTGTACAATCTGGGTATTGATATAAATTACATATTTGGAAACTAGACTCCGAGCACTACATTTTATGATTAGTGAATTTTTTAAAGATTTCATCTCTAAGTGCTTCAAATTTTAAGGTCAAATGTGTCAAATACTGAAAATCAGGGAAAACACTTCCACTTTTTGGCCAAAAAGTGGACTCAACTTCTTGCACACACCCAGGCATCAAATGGATCATGGAGAGAGTTGTTGGGTGTGTAAGAATAAGGCCAAACAGAAGGAATAAGGCTGAATAGAAGGCCAATCAAGAAAAGGCTAGTAATTATGAAGAGTTTGGGTTGGTCGTTTATGATAGAGAGAGGCTGATAGAGATATGATAGGTAGGTCATTGATAATAGAGAGAGAGGCTGACAGAGTGATTAGGCCGAGGCCAAGTTGGAGGCCGAATAATTGTCCTAGAAGAAACCGACTAGGTAGAATCAACTTGAGCGAAGGGAGGCCGAAAGGGAGATGATACAAATGGGGTGTTGAATGGATGGATGTAGTATATGTTAAGGCCAATGTGGCGATTTGGGATGAAGTTACTGAAAGTAGAAGAATCTCGAAGAAAAGAGGATTTATTGTGGTAGTTTGAGAAGAGGTTGAGTTTGAATGTAAAAGATATATGCAAAATGAAACGAAAGGAGCATACTGGAGGAAAACAAGTTTAGGCCTACATTAAGAGAATAAAGATCTGTAGTAAGAAATATTGATGAACGAATAAATTATTGTGTGTTGATTATTAATGATATTGATTGGGATGGATGTAGTTGTGTTAAGGCCGATGTGGCAATTTGGGATGAAGTTGCTAAAAGTAGAAGAATCTCGAAGAAAAGAGGATCGATCACAAAAGTTTGGGAAGAGGTTGAGTTTGAATGTAAAGGATACATAGAATGAAATGACAAGAGCAGACTGGAGGAAAACAAGTTCAGGCTTGCATTAAGAGAATAAAGATCTGTAGTAAGAAATGTTGATGAATGAATAAAGTATTGTGTGTTTACTATTAATGATATTGATTGTTCTTTTGAAACATAGTTATTAAATATTGAAATGGTTGAATTGTTTAAATGACTGTGATTAATCCCTATCACATGTAGATGAATATATTTTATGAAATTGATATTCTGATCATTGAAATTAAGTTTCTATCTGTGTTTCCTATTAAAATTGGATGGGAAAGTGAAGGGTTATTGGCCATGTGTTATGGAGAGATTTAATTCCTGAACTTCCTATCATTATGGTTTATGTTGCCTAGTTCCTGTTACTGGTTTGACAATAAATCTGAAAGTGTGAGCATTGTAGAGCTTATGTTTGGGTATGGTTCCTTAGACTGATTGTGGTGTATGGAAAAATATTGGTGAGTGGTAACCCCTCTTCTATCAGTGTCTAGAGGATCTAAAAAACTACCTAGGTTAGAAAAACGGTTCTTGGAATTATGTATTAGAATGATTATCTTGAAGAGATGATCACAATGAGATATATCCTAGATGCTGTAAATATAATTAGCTAAACCTTTCATTTTTTAATTTTTACTAATGATATCCCATGGGAAAATTCACTAGATAGAGTTAGCTAATTCTTATCACTTTAAGAAAAATTCCCCAATTTTTTTAGATTTTAGGACTATATAGTCAAGCTAAACCCTTACACACAACTAATATAAATTTTGTTATAATAAAAAAACACTATTTATTGTATTCCTAGTTAAATTGGATCACATATATGTAGATCAATGAAAACTATGCGAATTAAACTATTGGAAAAAGGTATCTCAACATTTGATTTTTCCATAATATTAAATATTGCTAATTTTCTCACTTTGTTTTGTGAGTTACAACTTGCAATTTCTATTCGGATGAGGATCAAGTTAGAAAGTTGATTTTATAGGTGGAGTTGTACATAAATGGTTTTTTCTATTTTTGTGTTGAGTTTACATGGGATGCGAGTTTTTGAGGTGCAATTATTTTGGCAAGTGCAGATTTTGCAGATTGGCATGTGGTGATAATTGGAAACTTATCGTTGTGTGTTTGCAGTATTTTTGGTGCTTTCCATGTTGCATGTTCAACCTTTGGAAATTGTTTTAGAAATGTCTAATTTATGCATTGTAATCTCTTATATATTGAGCACTTGTATTTTGGAGTTGTATGTTGCTATTTTATTGAAGTACAATTATGCTACCGAAATTACTCCAAAATTGTGAAGAAGTGCGAAGACTCTTGTAAGACCATAGCTCTACAATTATATTGTAACTGTTTATTTGTTGTCGAATAATATAATTGAGCCCTGTTTTGGAGTGTGGGGTTTTTCTCTCGAAAGGGTTTCCCCCACGTAAAATTATGTGTTATGGGTTCATTGTTTATCTATTTATGATATGTACGTGCATCTAAATTTGTAACAGTTAAAGGTGTTTAAGAATTTTTTGCAACTCTCTCCAACTTAGATTAGTGTAGGAAGCTACTTCGACTTACCAGCTTCCTTTCAGTTGGTATCAGAGTCTAGACAACTTTGATTCTGTTGTTGGGTTTGAAGGGTTTTTTGAGCTAATCTTTGTTTCAGTGGGAGTTTTGCAGAAGAATATTTCATGACCTTGTTGCAGGAAAAATATGGAATGCACATCCAGTAGAATTGAAATGGAGAAGTTTAACGATGAAAACTTCAAGTGTTGGAACTGCAAAGAATCTAGTCATTTCAAAAAAGAGCGCAAGGAATAGAAAAATAAGAAAGAAAAAAAGAGTTTCTTAGATTTTGACTCTAATAAATCCTCTCAAAATGATGTAGATGCATTTGTTGCAGCTTTAGCAATGCATGGATCATAAGATGTGTGGCTGATAGACTCGAGTGATTCTTTCCAGATGACCTCTCATAGAGGCTGGTTTTCGAAGTATGAAGAATATGATGGTGGGAAGGTGTATCTGGGTGATGACTCTCACCTGAAGATTGTTGGTCATGGAAGAGTAAAAATCAGATTCCTTAATGGAAGAGTGAAGGAGATTGATAGTGTCTTGCATATCTCGGGTTTGGCACAAAACCTACTTTTTGTGAGTAAACTGAGTGATGTGGGAGTGCAAGTTGTTTCCTCGAGTGGAGGATGCAAGATGACAAGAGGAGCTATGGTGTTGGATAAGGGTGTGTGGATTGGCACCTTGTTCAAGCTGGATGCATACACAGTTCAGTGTAATAGTTTCTTCAACAAACCAAAGAAGAAATCTTTGGAGTCTTCATCCTCACCATCAAATCAAGTAGAGAAATCTATAGCAACTACATTTGATGGTAGTGCATTTTGGGTACCTAAGGGTGCTCATTCCTTGGAAATGAAGCTTCCTGTAGAGAAGACAATGTTGTGGCACCAATGACTTGGTCATATTGCTGAGAAGGGTCTTAAAGCCCTGAAATATAAGAGACTTGTTGAAGGCCTTGTTGATTGTAATCTCGAGTTCAACTTTTGCAAACATTGTGTTTATGGAAAACAACATTGTGTTACTTTTCACTCTAGTTCTCACAAGTCTTATGGAGTTTTGGACTATGCTCATGCAGATGTGCTTGGTCTTGTAAATGTTCCTTCATTGTCAAAATCTATATATTTTGTTTCTTTCATAGATGATTATAGTAGAAGGAAATTCATTTATTTTCTTAGAAGAAAAGTTGAAGTCTTTAGTCGATTTAAGGAGTTTAAAGCCTTGGTAAAAAATTAGACTAGTAAAAAGATTAAATGTTTGAGGACTGAAAATGGCGTTGAGTTTTATTCAGTAGATTTTGACAAGTTCTATAAAGAGAAAAAAATTGAGAGACATAAGAAAACTCTATACACCCCACAACAAAATGGAGTTGTAGAGAGGATGAATAGGACGTTGATGGAGAGGGATAGGAGTATGCTAAGTGGTGTTGGCCTTGAGAAGAAGTTATGGGCTGAAGCAGTAGCCACTGCATGTTATTTAATCAACACATCTACATCAGCTCTTGTTGATAAGACACCCATGGAGGTGTGGTATGATAAAAAGCCTTCGATGAGACATCTCAAAGTTTTTGGTTTTCAAGCTTACACTCATGTTCCAATTGAGAAGAGGTCTAAGTTGGAGATCAAAGCAGTTAAATGTATCTTCATCGGATATGGTGTTGGTGTGAAGGGGTACAAGCTTTGGGATCTAGTGGCCCAAAAGGTTCTCTATAGTAGAAGTGTGATTTTTTGAGAGATGAAACCTTCCACAGTTGAGCTACAACTAGAGAAAGAGGAGAAACAAAAGGAGGTAGTTCAAGTTCCACTTACTCTGATGAAAGAAGAACTACACATTCCTATTGAACCTAGTGATGAGGAGAGTTTGAGAAGATTTGAAAGTTATAAATAAGAAGGAGAACCTCAACCTTACCAATTCAAGAGGTCTACTAGAGATAGGAAACAACCTGATAGGTTTGGATATTCACTTGAAAGATTTGGTTATTCTTTTTTGGATTCCAGTTGCATTTTTTCTTTGATTGCTAACACTGATGAGCCTAGGATTGTTAGAGAGGCTATGGGTATGAGTGATGCAGATTCCTAGATGAAAGCCATGGATGAAGAAATGGCCGCATTGAAGAAAAATGATACATGGGATTTGGTACCTTTGCCTGAAGGAAAGAAACCTGTTGGATGTAATGGATGTTCAAGAGAAAATATGGTCTAGATGGAAGTGTTGAGAAGCATAAGGCATGGTTGGTTGCTAAGGATATTCTTAGGTGGAGGGAATTGAATATGGTGAGATTTTCTCTCCTATTGCGAAGCTGACATCTATCCAGTTCCTGTTATCACTTATTGTAATGTATGATCTAGAAGTGGAACAGATGGATATGAAGACAACATTTCTTCATGGTGACTTGGAGGAAGAGATTTATATGCCACAACTAGAGCATTTCATGGCTAAAGGTAAATAAAATATGGTTTGCAAGTTGAAAAATTCTTTGTATGGTCTTAAGCAGTCTCCTAGAATGTGATACCAAAAGTTCGATACCTATGTGTTGTCATTGGGATTTTTGAGATCTAAGTTTGACCATTGTGTTTACTACAAATCTAATAATGGTCAGATTCTCATAATTGCATTGTACATAGATGATATGTTATTTTTTGGGAATGGTAAAAGTTTGATTTTAGATTTGAAGTCTTAGTTGTCAACACTGTTTGAGATGAAGGATCTAGGTGCAGAGAGGTATATTCTGGGGATGGAGATCATAAGAGATAGAGCTAAAAAAAAGTTTTGGTTAAGCCAGAGAAAATATGTGAATACTATGTTGGAGAGGTTCAACATGATAGCTTGTAGATAGTTAATTGTTCCTATAATGCAGGGGACAAAGCTTTCTATGGAGGATTGTCCAAAATCTCCTATTGAGATGGAGGACATGAACAAAGTACCATATGCAAGTTATGTTGGTAATATTATGTATGCTATGGTCTATATGAGGCTAGACATTGCCAAAGAAGTGGGAGAAGTAGTTAGTTTATGAATAATCCTAGACTGATACATTGGGATGCTATAAAAAGAGTGTTAACATATTTGCAGGGTACTTCTAAGTATTCCTTATGTTTTCATGGTTATCCTAGTGGACCTTAGCACTCAGTGAGAATTTGTGGATATGTGGATTCAGATTGGGTAGGTGACATTGATAGCAAAAGATCCACTAGTGGCTATGTGTTCATGATGTATGGTTGTGCAATTAGTTGGATGAGTAAGTGACAAGCTGTAGTTGCTTTTTCCACAATAGAAGCAGAGTACATGGTAGCTACTCATGCTTGTGAGGAAGCCATTTGGATTAAGCATTTGTGTTATGATATTAGTTTTGATGTAGGGAAAATTACTATTCGTTGTGATAGTCAGTGCCATTTGCTTGGTGAAGAATCCTACTTTCCATGCCAAAACAAAGCATATTGATGTTCAATTTCATTTTTTTCACGATATGGTGGAAGATGGAAAGGTGAAGTTGGAGAAAGTTGACACCTTGATGAATGTTGCACATGCATTAACAAAGCCAGTGAGCATAGAAAAGTTCACATGGTGTTCATATTCTATGGGTCTCACGAGCTCTAGTAGTTAAATCGTATTACTTTCATTGGCTCTTCAAAGGTGTTCGAAAAGTGGGAGAATGTTGGAAAAAGAAGTTGTCTCAACCTTTTATTTTTCCACAAGAATTGAATTTTCCATAATATTAAATATTGCTAATTTTCTCACTTTGTTTTGTGAGTTACAACTTGCAATTTCTATTCGGATGAGGAGTCAAGTTAGAAAGTTGATTTTAAAAATGGAGTTGTGCATAAATGGTTTTTTCTATTTCCATGTTGAGTTTACATGGAATGTGAGTTTTCGAGGTGCAGTTATTTTGGAAAGTGCTGATTTTGCAAATTGGCATGTGGTGAGAATTGGAAACTTACCATTGTGTGCCTACAATGTTTTTGGTGCTTTCCATGTTGCACATTGAACCTTTGGCATTTGTTTAAGAAATGCCTAATTTATTTATTGTAAGCTCTTATATATTGAGAACTTGTATTTTGGAGTTGTATGTTGCTGTAAATTATTGAAGTACTGTTATGCTGCCAAAATTACTCCAGAATTATGAAGAAGTGCGAAGACTCCTTCAAGAGCATAACTCTGCAATTATATTGTAATTGTTTATTTGTTGCTGAATAATATAATTGAGCCGTATTTTGGAGTGTGGGGTTTTTCTCCCGAAAGGGTTTTCCCCATGTAAAATTATTTGTTATGAGTTCATTGCTTATCTATTTATGATATGTATGTGCATCTAAATTTGTAACAGTTAAAGGTGTTTAAGAAATTTTTGCAACTATCTCTTGCTTAGATTAGTGTAGGAAGTTGCTTCCGCTTACCCAACTTCCTTTCACAACCAATATTTTTCCAATCAACCTAGATATATGCTCAACCAAGGTTTAAAAAGGACACAATTAGGCTAGGGTGTGCTTAGTCAATATGCTCTTCAATAGATTTGTCTTATTTGTAAATGGTGAATTGATTTGATATTTTAAGTATTTAACTATAGAGGATTCCACAATCCCATAGCCATACTATCTCATCTCTAAGATACAAAGAGAGTAAATTATTATTACTAATTTCTAATTGTAAATGCACTAAAAATTACAAATGACCAATTTCTTCTTATGGCAATACTTCTCCCAACTCTAAAGGGTCTTCTTGTATACTTCAAGGCACATGAAATATAAAATCCATATATGTATTTTGTTTGTGGCTTAGGTATTGGAGTTAAAGCACTCATCAATCCATATACCCTTTATGGGGAGTCTAGATTATCCAAAAATGATAACTAGTTTGAGGATGTGTGAAAACAATTGACACATGGTTTCTAGCTTTAAACTAAAAAATAAACTACTAGCAATGGAAAATGAATCTAGTAAATTTTGGGTAAGATTCTTAGTACCACTACTTTTGTATCCACTTTTTGAACACTAAGATACTAATGAGGTGAATTAAGCACATACATTAGATAGTCACAAAAAATGTTAACTTGTGATATTGCTATAGAACATGGCTCAAGGAATAACTATCTCATATTAGATGTTATGATCCTTCCTACAATAGCTTAACAAAAATATAAAAAATATGCATTAAAAATGATGAGGGGGCAACCCAAGACTTAGAAAATAACCCACAAACAAGAGAATAATTTTATTATTCAGAAAATGGAGCTTCTTACATGCAGAGGATCTCAAATCCCCAAGTTCTACAATACATGCAAGTTACAAAAAGCTACAGAATAACCCTTTCGCAATATGCGAGCTTGTCCCCCAAAAAGTTATCCAAAAATTAGAAACCCGCCCATAAATAGAGCTCCTCTTTAGTTTTGGAGCCAAAACAACATTCAAATTTGAGTTTGGGCGGTTTGGCGCCAAAAAATTACAACTTGAAGTTCAAATTTTAAAAGAACATTTGCAATTGTATCTTCTAGAAAATGCGTCAACTTCCCGGGGCCATAACTTTTGATCTAGGGCTCTAATTCGCGAACCGTTTGAACCGTTGGAAA
>VDFB02053201.1:0-27220 GCA_007258455.2 Sequoia sempervirens | reverse complement strand
TGTTCAGCTTCTCTTCCACCTTCAGAGAAAACTGATACACATCCTCAATAGTGGTCATTCTGACTAGGCTTAACTCCTCCTGAATGCTTGGTCGTAACCCATTAAGATATCGGGCTACCTTCTCCTTATTGGCCTCTGTGTGACCCGTTCTGATGATTATCTTATGAAAATCTTCAATATATTCTTTCACAGATCTGTTTCCTTGCTTCAACCCTTGCAATTTATTCAATAGATCTAACTCAGAGACCGTATGAACTCGCTTCTTCAGCTTTACCATGTATCCTATCCTCGATATTTTTCCTCTTCGGGATTTCTTTCCAACTGGACCTCTTTCCACCAAATATTGCATGGCCCTTCAACTTCATTTTTGCAAACTTAACCCGATTCGGTCCTCTCTATTTCGGCCATACTCAAATTATTCTCTAGCTCGTTGATCTAGTCGATCAACTCTTCTCGGGGTTCGTGACTTCCAATAATTGGGGACTTCTGCCTGGTCTTTTTTTCGATCTTCGAATGGCTCCTTATTAGTCAGTGATTTGGTCTTGATCAATTGCTTCTTCTTCCTCTTCTACATTTGAACCTTCTTCCTCTCCTTCATCCTCACTTTCCTCCCTCAGGTTTAACCCTCTTCTCAACTGCTTTTGTAACGCATCAATCGGTCTTTGGAGGGCTGCTAGTGCATCTCTTCCACTAGCATTTCTGCCACCTCGACCACCTCTGGCACCACCATGCCTACCAAGCATCACTCTTGGAGGCATCTTTCTTGACCTCGACCCACAACCACGGTCCTGGTGCGAACTGCCTCACGATCGTCGATCTGTCCACATGCTCAAGAAAACCTGCTCTGATACCACTTGATGGGGGCGCAACCTGAGACTTAGAAAATAACCCACAAACAAGAGAATAATTTTATTATTCAGAAAATGGAGCTTCTTACATGTAGAGGATCTCAAATCCTCAAGTTCTACAATACATGCAAGTTATAGAAAGCTACAGAATAACCCTTTCGCAATATGCGAGCTTGTCCCCCAAAGAGTTACCCAAAAATTATAAACCCGCCTATAAATAGAGCTCCTCTTTAGTTTTGGAGCCAAAACAACATTCAAATTTGAGTTTGGGCGGTTTGGCACCTAAAAATTACAACTTGAAGTTCAAATTTCAAAAGAACATTTGCAATTGTATCTTCTAGAAAGTGCGCCAACTTCCCGGGGCCATAACTTTTGATCTAGGGCTCCGATTCGTGAACCGTTTGAACCATTGGAAATGTCTCGAAGTCAAGAACGCACTCAAAATTTGTTATGCCAATTTCATCAAGTTTTGGGGCCGATTCGGGAATTCTAAGTGCTTCAAATCTAACTTAGAAGATTTTCAGGTGCAAATCTGGGAAACTAAAACTACAATATATTTCAACCCAGGAATAGAAAATAAAAACCGTAAATTGAGAATTTCATTATGATAAAAAGGGTATCCAAAAATGTAAAAACATCTAAAAACTGATAAACTTGAAATTTAACTATTTTTGGGTGATGCAAGATTGCCCTTACACCACTGGATGCTCCTGCATCAAAAAATAAAATAAAGAGAGAAATATTATATTGAGAGCAGATAATCACATTACAAAAAATTGTGGGATTCTTCAAAGGGGAAAACTACTTTGAGCAATGCTAAAAAATATTCAATGGATGATATTCCCTCTTTCTTAAGGTCTGTATTTAAAGTAATTGAACTGCCACTTCCCATGCATGTGAGATAATTATAATTACTCAAAGGAATTCATTATAAAGCATATGATTCCAAGACCTTATTAATAACACCTAATGAAAAACTAAAGAGTTAGGATGAGGGGGTTCCAACATAACTATTTTTTGTGAATTAGACCATTTATCCTTAAATATGACACCCTAATATGTAATTTGAATATTTCATGATTTAGGAAATCTCATTACATGCAATTAGAGGTAAAACAATTGGACCTATATATTGAGTCTGATTTTTGAAATAAAGATATCATTTCCATGAGTGAAAAAGTTATCTAGATCACATCTATGACTATAATTTTGATTTAACAAAAAAAAAGGGTAAATCAAGGATCATGTCTAGATGTTAGGAATGAGTGTAGATGGGAAAAAATCTAATATCAAGTTGTTTGTCAACTTCTATGTGAAAATCATCATTTTTACACACAAGTTTTTATATTAGGGGAAACAATTTCAAAGTCCAAAACAAAGGGAAAAAGTGTAAGGTATGCAATTTTCTACCATTACATTTTATCCCCACTTCAACTCGCTTAAGAGTTACCATGAGAATGCATGCCATTTATTAAAACACACACAACCAATAAGAAGGTAGGTATTTAGACACTCATAAAAGAATAGAAATATAGAAGTTAACTTTATTTTAATACATGTTCCCTTATGATGAGTGTTCCACTTGCAAACCTACAAGTATAGGGAAAAAATCCAAATAAGTAGAATCTATAAATAATTCAAAATAACTATAAACACAAATATGAAATATCTACTTAAAATTAATTGGTACTTCCTATCAACAACTATATACTAGATACACAACTAACATGGTATTGCATAAGCAACTAGAAAGTGCACTTGATAGCTAAATACTACATTCAACAACTAAATTAGTACTTCACTTGGTAGCTAGATACAAAATAAACATGTGATAGTCCCTCTCACTACATGAAAGAGAGTGGAATTAGTAAAACTATATGTCCTCTAGTAAAAATATGTCAAAATATATTAATCTTGAGGAGCCTATGTTGGATTTGTAACACATATTATATAGCTACTTTAAGATTGATCTCTTGATGTCTTTTATGGTGGATGTATCTAAGATATCTATGCTAGTATATGAAGTTTAATAGATTTGATGAGTAAATAATTTCCTGGTTTTCATTCAGGTTTTCTCCTTATCTTTTCATTCCATTACAATCCCTCACTACCATTATAATGACATCTCTTAAAATAATATAATTGCATTTTTTAATTCTTTTGATCAATTGTAAGTACAAAAACATACACAATTTGATTAAAAAAATGCTAAAAACATCTTCATAGACTATTAAAAATTATAAACCTAATATAATCATGAGCAATGCCAACACATTTATAAAAATAAATTTACTCTAATAATTAATTATTAAAAATAATCATTAAAGAACCATAATTTTGTTTTGTAATCATCACATGATAATAATACAAAATAATATTCAACTAAAATCTTATAAAATTTATTTTTATATTATTACATCAGAAACAATAGATTTCAATAATAATAATACATACAAAAATTTTCACTCCATATGAGACAAATAATCACATAAAATTACCACTAAGCTGATTGCTGAAAGACTTAAAATTTGGCTTCCCTCCTTGATTTTTGATGAACAGGGAGGTCTTTTGGTTGGTAGGAAAATTTTGGATGGCATTGTTATTGCCTCTAAAGCCATTCATTGTATGGCTGTTTCTAAGGAGAGATCTATATTTATTAAATTGGATATGGCCAAAGCTTATGATAGGGTGAAGTGGAGCTTCTTGCGTAAGATTCTACTAGCCTTTGGCTTCAACTTGGAGTGGGTTGGTTGGGCTATGAGTTGTGTGACTATAGCTTCTTTCTCTGTTCTGGTCAATGGTGAGCCATCTCAAATATTTGCAGCTTCTAGGGGATTGTGGCAAGGTGATCCCCTTTCCCCCTATTTCTCTATCATTATGGCTGAGGGCCTTGGTAGGTTCCTTAAGTCTCAGGTTTCCCAGGGTTTAATTCGAGGGTGGAGTTGGGGTGCTGGATTACCTAAGTTTTCACATTTGTAGTTTGTGGATGACACTTCGCTTATTGGAGTTGCCTGCATTCGAGAGGCTGAATCTTTTAGGAATGTGTTAGATGTCTATTTAGTTGCGTCGGGGAAGAAGGTAAATGACCACAAGTCTTCTATCTACTTTTTCAATATCCCTGATCCTATTCAGAGAAGAATTGCTAATATTCTACAGTTCCAAATTGGCTCTCTCCCTTTCATTTATCTAGGGATTTCTCTAGTGGTTGACAAGAAAGTAAGACCCTTTTGGCAGGCCGTGTTGGATAAGTTGCATAAGAAGGTTAATTATTGGACTCATCGATGGCTTTCTACTGCTGCTTGTGTTACTCTCCTCCATTTTGTGATTCAAGCTCTTCCTATTTATTAGGGTTTTGTTGAGGTTGCTCCAATGTATTTCCTCAAGGAATTTGATGCTTTACCTTGTCAATTCCTCTGGAGTGGTAATCTGCTTTCTTTGAAATGGAGCTTGGTGAAGTGGGATTTTGTGTGCCGACCTAAAAATGAGGGTGGTCTTGGCCTTCGGTTTGCGGTTTTGCATAGCCAGGTTCTTGCGGCCAAGTTATACTAAAGGTGGTGTACCAATCAACATTAGTTGTGGGCTCGTATGCTCACTTATAAGTATTTAGGTTCCATTGATAGTTAGAATGTTCCTTGTTGCCAGTTGGAGGGCAGGGGCTCGGTGATTTGGCATACTCTGAAAATGGGGGCTCAACTTATTAAGAGAGAGATTTTTTGGATTTGTAACAAAGGCTTGGAGGCTCTTTTTTGGTTGGACTCTTGGGATGGTAATCCCCCTATTCTTTCTATGTATCCTCATTTATATCCTCTTTATGACATCCTCGTGGCTGCTGGTTGGACTACGGTGGGGCATTATAAGAGTATACAATTTTTTGGGTTAGTTGTTGGTTATAGATGGAAGGATCCTAGTGAGTGGCCACTTGGGGGCTCAAAGGATTCTCGATGGGAGCTGGCTCATACTCTTGCCTCCCGGGAATGTAACTCCTTGGCTGCTTTGGATATTTTAGCTTGGGGGAGTGACTCTTTTGGAAAATACTCAGTTGCTGCTAGTTACACGATGTTGGTCCATCAATTGTATGGGGGTAAAGAGGTGCCTTGGTGGAAGCATGTGTGGAATAGATTTTCTTGGCCGAAATGCAATTTTTTTTTGTGGTTAGTGGTACAAAATTGATGTCTTACTTGGGATAATTTAAGCAAGCGGGGTTTCTATGGGCCTTCTATGTGTGTTCTTTGTTGTAATAATGAAGAGTCTGCTTTCCATCTTTTCTTTTAGTTCTCTTTCTCTAAGAGGCTTTGGCACTTCTGGTGGGATTGTTGGAAGCGTCCTTGTTGGCATGTTTCTTCTTTGGCTGAATTTTGGGACCATTGGGGTTAGGCTTCGGTTCAAACCCCTTTTCTCTAGGTTTCTTGGTCTTTAGGGCCCTCTTTTGTTATTTGGCATATCTGGCTAGAGAGAAATTGTTGGATTTTCCAGGATGCTAGGTTAGCTATTCAGCATGTGTGGTGGAAAATTCTCCATTCTATTCAAGAGACTATTTTGGCTAAGTGTGACTTTGATGGTGGCCCTATTCCCAGGGAGATTGATATTTGTAACTGGTTTAATTTTCCTCTTCCAGGGAATGCTCCTGTTCCTAGTAGGCAGATGACTTCGTAGCTTTTCAAAAATAGGTGTCGACACCCTTTGTGGACAATTTCAAGGGTGGGTCGTTGGCACGCTCCCCCTCTTGCTGTTTTCAAAATCAATATGGATGGGTCTTTTAGGGGTAACCCTGGGCATGCTGGTATTGATGGTGTGGAACGTGATAGTTTTGGGCAAGTTCAATTCCTTTTTTCTATTTACAAAGGTTTTCATACGAATTATTGTATGGAGGCTCTTGCTATTTTGGTTGTAGTGGAGCGTTGTTCTCTTTGTTGGCAAAGGATAGTTGTTGAATTTGACTCCCAAATTGTGGTTTCTTTGTTGAATCAACAACACTTGGATGGGGTCAGTTGGCAGCTTCAGATGATTATTCGTCGGATTCGTTTGTTTTGTGACTTTTTTGAGTCAGTTACTTTCATTCATATTCCTAGGGAATGGAATAGGGTGGTTGATTATCTTGCCAAATTGGCTTCTGACTTTATGGAGGGCTGGTTTATTGAGGATAGGGGACAACTCTCTCCAGAGTTGGCTCACACGTTGGATAACTTGTTGATCATGATAGATCTTTCTAGTTTTTCTTTGTTGGGAGGTTTGCCTTCCTTTGCCGTATTTCTTTTCTATTCTGAATAAATTTTTACCCCTCTTTATTGGAAAATAAGAAAGAGAAGATAATATTTTTAAAAACAAAGAATTTTTGTGACTTATGATTGACAACGAAACAAATGATATGATCTTATCTATATTAAAATTTAAAACAATTTTCTAAATTAAAATATCATAGATGAATAAAATAAAAGCCTCTTCTCAACCAGTTGGAAAACCAACTTTATTCTTCTTTGTTTATATCTTCTATAATTTACTTCCTAATTTGCATATGCTCATTTTTCTTCTAGAACTTCTTTTGATTAATATTTTTTTAATGATGTATGGATTAAATTTTTGGGGTGTATTGAAATGAAATTTATGAGAAGTTTTTAGAATTTTGTTATTATTATAATGTTTTGGTAAGAAAATTAATTTATTTAATATACAAATAAATATATAATGTTAGGTATTTTCATGCTGATTGTTTTTATTCTTCAAATTAAGTTGGTAAACATTAAATATATTTTCTGGCTGAGTCAAATTGAGTATGTGGTTACTGAACAATGACCCCACCCCTATTAAATACATTTGGAATATCATGTACAACCTCCCCTAACAAATGATTGTCAAAACTATAAAATATTTTAGTATGTAAGGTGTACAACACCTTCCCAACATGTCCCAGTTTTCAGTTTAAAAGTCACCAGTCAACAAGTTGGTTCATATGTGCTCAGCTTAGATGTCAGGTAAATTTGTGGGTCAAGATTCAATAGCATTGACTGTGCACAGTCATCAAAGATAACAGACAAATTATTCATAAGCACTCAACTAAGATGTCAAGTATATTTACGGGTCAAGTCTCAAAAACATTGACTATAAACTACTATAAAACTTAACAAATTCTTCATAAACACTCAATTTAAAAATCAGATATATTTATGAATCAAAATATTGACTCAAATGACCATAAAAATAATGTGAAATATTTAAGAATGAAAACTCAAAACTATTAACTTGAAACAACCATACAAAATATTTCAAAGTCTATGACTCGGAACATCTTTAATTGTAAACCACCATTATACCATAAAAATAACTGTCAATTCTTTGGACTAAAAAGACCAGACTGTAAATTTAGACTCGGTAATAGTCAGGGAGTTTGATTTGACTTTCATCGTGCTCTTCAAGAAAATTCCAAGTGAGCTTCACTCTGAGAATGAAGGCTTGATTTTTAGGTTTACATTTTCCCCATTCTTTTTAAATTATTGGTAATTTGGCAGTAATTCTTGGAAGAGCCTATATCTATTCAATGATATCATCAGATTTTTAATTCTATATTAAAATATAATATTTTTTATCTGATAAGATTTTAATTTCTGATGGGGACGGGTTTTGGTTTGATTGACTAAAAAATCGTATTGTAGGTAAGAAGTCATGAAATTCAGTCTCCCCCCTCCCAGTGGTATTGGAGGGCATGTCAAGCTAACATCACGTCACGGATCACTGAAAAAAGTTTACAGAGACACTACAGTTATAAATTTGTTTGTACATATATTTTAAATAGAATTAATTTGTAAAGTAATTATTTATATATGTTATAATTTGTTTTGAGTTTTATTGTGAAGTATTATTTTCATTGGTATAACTTTCAATGTTCATTCATCCTTCAATTTATAAAAATATCATTTCTAAAACTTAATGGTTATTAATCTCTCTTAAATTTTTAAAGAGATGATTGAAATTATATTAATTACTTAGAATTAAATAAGATGTTTCATTCCTTGTGAGCATCACTTATATGCAATGAATATTGAGTGGGCCATTCATTCTCATGAGAGATGGGTTCCTGTGAACAACTACTCATGAACTATGGGTTAATGAGTTTGATTCAAAAAAACTACTTAACTGAATCCTCTAATTTGTCTTTATTCTTAAGTTTTCATGAATCTATTAATAAAACTGAGAATAAAAAGTAATTATAAACCAAAATAAAATACAACGTGATGAACCTTAGATATTATGAAGCAAACTTTCATATATTAAATTTATTAAAATTATATTATTGTTTTTATAACTTTTTAGATTTATAATTAGATCTGTATATTTTGTTGGTTTGTCTGATTTTAGAATTCTAGGGACAAAGTTAGAATTTCATAAATTAACTGTCAGTGTACAAATAGACTGATAAGATTGAGTTTAACAGAAACTTGATGCTTGATTGAAATATATACAAAGTTATAATCAAACACTATTATACATCTATTTCATGGACTGTGGAAAACTCATGTCGATTAATGTTTAAATAATATATAAACAAATAGCAATTGACATCTCACTTGACTGTGACCCATTTAAAAAAAACTGATAATTTTATATATCAAGAAAACATAAGAAGCTATCATAGGTTTCTGTGCAGATCTCAATATGAGATATGAAACCAGTAAATTACAGTCCAATGATCCAGAGTTTAAGAAAATCAGTAATTTACAATCCAATGATCCAAAGGTTAAGAGAAGGCAGATTCTTTGTTAGCTGCATAAGACAAATCATCACAATGTAATCAGCTCATGATCCAACCATTACACATTATCACTTAGAAGCATCTCATAAAAGTCTTGACATAATCATCTTCCTTTACAATGGGAGAAGCCAGGGACTGCCCTCAACTGATGCAAACATTACCTTAGTTTCTTCAACATACCATGGTAGTCCTCTTCCCACAGGTTTTAACCTGTAAATCAAAAGCAACAAAACTCTTACATTCCCAATACCAAATAAAAATCCCATTACAAATCTGAGAAATTACAGTAGGAGTCTTAAGTGCTAAGTGGAACAATCATAAGCCAGTTTAAATCTTAGTCAAACTTACTACAATCAATAAAATCAGAAAAAAAAACATATAGAAATAACTTTCTAATGAGATCGATAAAGAAGAATCTATTTTATTATACTGAATTTTAAAAACCCATTAAAATCTATTTACCTTTTAATAAAAATCAAAAACAGTAAAGAAAAAATCTATTGATATACCATAAATGGCATGGGACGCGATGGGAAAACTAAGCAGAGATGTATACAACTCAATCTCTTGAACTGAGTTCTCCCATCAGTGCCCCATTCCTTTTATGCTCAACCACTTTGCCAGATATGTCTAATACTCATCGTCTCTGTGTCACAATGATCAATCTGGGCACTTGTATATATACACAAATGAAGAAGATTGAATATCTCCTCTACAGGAAAACGAATCAGATTCTGCTGGTCCATCTTTACATTCGAGGAAAGAGATGAAAAGAGATCCGTGTTGAATTGAAATAATTACAATTGGACTTGCGGTAATTATACTTGCTTTTTCACCTATTTACAGAGTTACCATATATTTTTTTTTCCAAAGAATACATAAACTTTGAATGATTGGTAGGCCCATGTCAGTTGCTTGGGTGTGAAGAAAGAAAAAATATCCGTAGGGGAGGAGAAAGTACTTTTATCTCTAATGAAACTTCCCAAATTTCTTTCCTAAACATAGTCAGTTCTTACACACATTTAGACATAATATAGTTCCTACACACATTTAGACATAATATATTTAGGGCAAGAAGACTCTAAGAGTCCATATTATGATAGATCAAATTCATGAGTCATAAGGTTGCATACACTTATTATTTTTAGTCTTCATAAGCATGGAATCACTTCTACACTCATGGAAGTGACCCTAGATAATGCACAAACAAATTCATAGATTAGTGATAGAGTGCACAAAATTCCTAATTCCTTTATGAATGGATTCCTATCACATTGACAAAAACTTTTGCATCAAGATTAGAGGTAAGTACCACTACCCATGCAATTAAATTATTTAACTTTCACATTTATTCAAGCATTTAATTATCACGAATTTCAATGATCTATCCCAATTAATTTATTTAGGTTATTTCTTCACGTAGTTTCTTGAATAATTTAATTAGTCAATATATTTTATTCAAGGCGTGTTTTCACCTTTACATTTTTGGTGAACTTGACATTTCTACATGACCTAAAGTTTTGACCTTAGGGTTTGGATATGTTTATTAAGGTTTTCATATTTTATTTTATATATGTTATATTAGTTTTTATTAGGGTTTGGATCCCGCCTCATTCACACTTCATTACTTTTCTTAATTAGGATTTGAACTATTATTCTTTGTTGTCACTTTTATCTTTACCTCACATACCCTCCCTTGTGTAATTTCACTATTAGATCTTTACCATGGATATACTTTCCCCCCTCCTTATCAAGCTCATTTCTTATGTCACTATGCTTTATGTGATAACTCTTTTGTGGCCTATGATGGTGATTTAGTGACTACTTTAGCCCTACTATATTACATTTTGGGTTCTTTATTCATGTGATAATGCACTTACTAAACTTACTCATCCATCTCATGATAGTTTTTATCCACTTCTATGAATTTCCCTCCAGGAGCCTCTCTTATTGAATATTTTCTTAAGTCCCCTAGGGTTATCAATCTACATGGTCTACCTTTACGCATGAGGTTTTTATTCTTTCTTCCCTATCTTTTCACTCTTAGTCAATTGATGAAGTATTTATTGAGAAATTTGTAGTACTACTTATTTCTCTTCACATAATGCAGTTGATGATTCTCTTTTAAATGAAGATTTGATTTATGATGCACATTCTTTTAATTCACTTATGATAAAGTCATTTAGTGGTAATGAAGATACAAATTTTGCATGCTAGATATTCCTATCTTCATATTATGATTATATATATGATGATAATGCTTTGATGCATGCATTTGGTGATGCCTTGATTAATAGAGCTAAGCAATGGTTTCATTCATGTTATGATTAAAGTATACATCCTTCCATGATGTTTCATGTTCTTTTATAGATTATTTTACTATTAGCCCTAGACATTATGTACTTATGAATCTTATTCTTTCCCATCTAGTGGCCTTTCCTTGGTGGATCACATGGATTTTTTTATGTATTACGATGACATAATATTTTTTGATGTTGTCCCTCCTTTGGATCATCGTATCTTTAAGTAATTGCGGAGTACATTATTATACACCTTATATTGAATTTAAACACATGACTTATACATGCTTGAGAGTAAATAGTTAAAATTGATGATAGTGTGTTCTTAATTGATGAACACCTTTCCTATCTTCCTTCACTCTTACACATGATATGCATGTACACATGCTGATTTAGTATGTATATTGAGTATGATATTTTATTATAAAAATTAAATAAATATATTAATGATTATGAGAAAATATTTAAACAACAAGATCATATCAAAGTGACGTTGCACTATTCTTTGACACATGACATTCTAACTTATTCTTCACCAAGTTGATTTGGGCACATTGTTTTATAAAGTGATGATAAATATGATTCATTTCTTCACTTAAGCCTTTACAAGGGTATCACTAATTAGAGATCTAAAGTAATTTTGGTAGCATAATAGTACCCACAAAACTCACTATCAAAATATTAATCTTAAGCACTCAATAAATAGGAGAGGAAATACATGAAACCATAAATGGTAATTGGGAAAACCACACAAAATGTGGTGCGCAAGACCCAAGTTATAAGTTAAACACTTAAATCATAAGATGAGTCCATAGGCTACAAATAACATATTCCATTTACTTGTCATAAAATTATCACAATCCACTCACCAACTTGGGCACTCTATTTTGGTTCCATCATCTCCATTCAAATATGCCTTATGATGTCTCATAAAACATGCCATAATTTTTTCAACAAGTATAACTCCCACTTATAGTTCATAATGTTCTTACATTTCCAATGTGGCAAGCCCAACTTCTAGATGTTGTGAATTTTGATCTAGGATGATGATTGGGTCTCTTTTCTTTTTAATTTTAGAGCTCAAATAGATCCACATTCTAGGCATTTAAAAACTAATTTGAACAACCTAAAATACTTTCTTAAGCCATAAATGACCTCTATAGACCATAATTTGAGTTTCTCTATTTTACAACTTAAACATTTCATTTTGTGTATTCTTCACATTAAGAGAAAGGTTGAGATACCTTTCCAAAAATTATCCTATTTTTAACACTTTTTAAGAGAAAGGGATTACCAACACTATCAACTATTGACAAGGGCCAAGAGGCCCATAAAATTAGAAAACCACCTAAAATTTTCTATGGTCACTGACTTCGTTAATGCCTCTACAATACATTTTTTATATTAAATATAGATTACAAAATAGCATTCTTACAATATATGAGGAGAAAAAGCTCCATTAATACAAGATTCGGTTTAATCTTACAAGATATGAAATCCAAGTACACTAGTATTTTACTATGATTACCAAAAGAGAATCAATCTTAGTTACAACATCTAATTACTCCCAACAATATCTTATATTGCTACTATACTCACATTTGTCACAGTCATAGGTTCCTATTGGTGGCTCAATTAGATCTGGTTCCACATCTTTGACCATCGGTTGGAATATGTCTCTTGGATCCCTCTTTGGTTTATCTTTCTCAATAGGATTATGAATATTGTTTTCTCCATGAATTCCTTGAGTACTTATAACTCCTTGTTTAGGTTGTTTATTCCTCATGGAAAGAAGTGAGCATGTTTGATCTTTATTTTGTAGATAATAGTTAGGCCCTCCTTCAACAGGATCATAAATCTCATTTGGAGTCTCCATAATCACTGAGACCCAAAACATTATGGTAAGAAAGATGAGTTCACTGTGGACCTCAATAAGATATCTTATTTTATCGTAGAATACCTCTTTGTTCCTCTTTTTCCATAAAAACCAAAGAATCTCATTTGTAAGAACAAGATTAAAAACATTCAACTTAATATTAAAAGAATCCACATTACCAACAATAATTTTATTCCAAGAAAGACCGTTTTTATCATTCTAACCATTCAAATTTCCAAGTAATAAAGACCACAATGAAAAGGAAAAAGGGTAGTTAAAAAAGAGATGCTCAAAAGATTTAGTTTGATTGCACTGTAAGCTACATACATCTTCAGGCATTCCATAGGACTATAAAACTAGGTGAACAACAAGATTTTTTAGAATAAAGAGCCATTTAAAGCAAGTTTTTTTTGGTTCCATCAAGTTAGCCCACAAATGAGTAAGATATTTGACCCATTTTTTTAGTTTAGTCAAGGCCCCATGTTCTATTTAGCCAAATACTCATCTCTCTCATGTTAGTTAGCATACCATAAAGTTTATTTATAGATGTATCATGGAAGAGAGTGCCATCCTTCCATCTTAAATTTCTATAGAAACCTCCTTCCAAATTTTTTGTATCAATAGTCCTTTCAATCTCTAAAGCATTTTTTTCCATAGAGTGAGTCCTTTTCTATGACAGTGGTACCCCAAATTCAGACCTCAACTACTCCCCTGATTTGAGACAATCATTATGGATGATATATTGAAATATGTTTAATTCACGAGATGCCTATACCTTTATTGAGCATCTTTGTGACAATGTGAAAGGTTTGCCATTATTGAGCAAAGGTTCCACCAAATGGATCTATTATGAGCACAAGAACCTGCTCATTAGAATATGCATTGATGTTGGAAACCAAATGTTTGACCCTCCCCCAAGCATTCCAAATTCTATTAAACACTACAGAGCTAAAATTTCTAACCTCAAATTGGACAAAGAGGATATCTTACATACTTAGTTCCTTCCATTTTTTCCTTTCTTTGGCTTAGAAAGGGAAAAATTATTTCTTATAAATATTTTATAGGGCTCATCACTCTCATGGGATTTTATAATCCATTTTTCTACTAGGGCTAGCCCCTAGATTATGATATCTTTCAGGCCCAAACCCCTAAGCTCTTTTGCAGTACAACATCAGGACCATTTGACAACATGATTTTTTCCTCCCTTTTCTATTTGACCACAAAAAATTTCATAGAATCTTTCAATTTTCAAAATGACAATTTGCAAAAAGCTAAGAAAAGGAGAAAAAAATTGAATGTGAAGCAATTATCTTTTGCACAACCTGAATTCTACTTGCAATCTAGTTAATAGACGAGTCTGCCATTTTTCATGCTTCCTTTAAATTTTGTGGAATAACCAATCCCATATTTCTTTTAGAGATGGAGATACCACAAATGAAATTCCTAGGTATCTAACCACCTTGTCAAGATGAGCCCATTGCTAGCCTTTATTACTAAACCAATAAGGTGTATGATTCCATCCTAGCACTATTGAGAGAGAGAGAGGGGAGGGATGAAGAAGTAGGGAGGGAGAGAGAGGTTAGATAGAAAAAATTAGAGAAAGAAGGAGAGAGAGGGGGGGCAAGGAGGGAGGGAGAGAGAGGTGATATAGATAAAAGTAGAGAGGGAAAGAGAAAGTGAGAGAGAGAGAGGGAGAGAGAGAAAGATAAAGAGGGGTAGGTGATATAGTGATAAGTAGAGAGGGAATTATAGTGTTGTAAATTGTCACCCTTGATAATTTTACATTAGGTTTAGCTCCCCCTATGTGTCTAAACCTAATTATGCTCTTAAATTGGCCATTATATGGTTATCTTCAAAAAAATATAATTAAATTAGGAATATTATTTAATATTTATTTAACTAAACCTAAAGGCCCAAAATAGGTTTGGACTAGGGCACTAACACCCTTGTCCAACCTATTTTGGCCCCAATTTGAATATGTTATTGTCTGTGTTTTAACATTTAAAAATCTAATTTCATTTATCAAATTTTGATAATTAATTTTGTGGAAAATAAAGAAATGCATCTAAATACAATTCTTTTTCACCATTTGAAATCCTAGAAATTTGGAATCACAATCGAGCATCCTAAAAAGTAGTCAATACAAATTCAAGGGTACAATTAGTAGTATTAAATTACAACACTTTCATCAATAAGATCATGCTTATAAGACATTAGGAAGAAGGAAGCAATTATGAAAAAGGATCTATTATGATCAATCATACAATTTTTATGGAGATGTATTAGTTATTCTCTACATCTAGCTACAACAATCTATTATTTTTTGTGGACTAACCTCTTGTAGGTCTATTGATAAATTCAAGCATCCATCAATCAAATTTTGTGGTGACTTATGGTGTGAAAATCACTTCGATAAGGGTTTCATGCCTAAGGTAACATTGCCCATATATCATTTGTTATTTCGGTCAATTATTATTTTTTTGGCCTCTACTTGACCTAGGGAACACCCTCTTGATCATCATAATTTTTTGTACATGGAGGTGGAAACATCAAAATGAAGGTTTGAGTATGGTAAGCCCCTATATGGAACAACCTTTCCCACCCTATATGGAACAACCTTTCCCCCTCTTTTCATGTGTGCAAGATAGATCTATAAGTTTCATCAAGAGTAGGTCACAAGAAACACAAAGTAGATTGTAACCTACCTTTTAGAGTTTTCAGATCCTAGAAAAGTAACATCTTTGGACAAGGATGCCACCACCCTTGTCCCTTTAATTCAAGTCCATATTTTAATATCAATTTCCTATATATATCCCATTCTCAGATCTTCAATTGTTTCAATAGTCTTTGTTTTCATATTTTAATTTTTTTCATCTTTGTAGCTCAAGATAACCAAACTCTAGGAGATTAGCTCTCCCTTATGGTAGCTAGCCGATCATCAAACCATAGTTGGTTTGTATTTGAATGTGGAGGGAAAGTGGAAATAAGTTAATCCTAGTTATCCTAGTTGGATCTAGGATCACTTTTCCTACTCTACATTTTGGTGAACCTGACATATCCCATACTTGCAGTTTTTTATTTTTTATGGTATAGATTTTGAAAATTGATTCAAAACCTGGGTTATTTAAAGATCTTGTTATTGATTTGTATTTGTTTCATTTTCAAAATTAAGCATTTGCTCTATTTTTTTAAACAAATTGATGAATTCAATTTAGAGAAAAATTAAAAAAATATTTTGAATTTAATTACATAATTTCAAATCTAATTAGGTCTTAGATTTGAGTTATTTCATTGAGAAATCTAAGTGAAATCTTAGGTTGTTTTCATTTATCAAAGTGAATACATATTTTAGTGAAAAAAATTGAAAAAGTAAAGATTTGCATATTGTTCATCTCAAAAGATCAAAGATAAATTCAAATAGTTACATCATTTTAAATTTTACAAATCATCATTTGAAAATTTTGCATTGCATTAAAAATATAAAATTTTATGCATGTGTGAGATTCATATAGATAAATTAGGTTTTCATAACCTTTGATCCTCAAACATTGTAGTTGATTTCCAAAATTTTAAATTATTCAAATATTGCACATTTGGTGTTGGGCACCCATACCCCTGTCTAGTCAGTTTGACATCAGTTTTTTTATGGAAAACCCTGTCTGTTATTTCTTCTCAAATCTAGTTCCTATTTGTGACACTTGGTCATGAAACTTTTAGATTTTGTTGTGCATTGTTAGTTTGACCCTAGTTTACCTAATTTTTTGTATTAAGTATAAAATGAGTAGAAAATACGAGTCATAAAGTCAGATTGTTCATCCCAATATCAGATCATTGTATCCCCACATATCAAAAATTTAGTACCCCCCTTTACAATAGATCAAAAAATCAACCAACATCCAAACCCCCTTGACTAACCCATTACAAAAAATTCCAGTTTTCCTTGGCTGAGTGCAACCAAAAGAGGTCCATCATCTGACCTGTAACAAAGAGATTAGCTACACCAAATATACATTACAAGATGTACAAGTATAATTCGCTGAACATGCATATAAACAACTATTACTAAACAAAAGGATATGCAAAAATACTATCCACAGAGTGCTCTATTCAACTCCATGATCACCACTCAAAATCACCAATGCTTGTGCAACAGATAATTCCTCCCCTGAAGGCCTATCATCCTGTCTCTTGTTCTTGGATTTCTTAATCTGACCCTCTGCAAGATCTTGACGAAAAGCATGAAGAGCCCTCATGAATACATCTACACCTGGATTCCCCTCTGGCCATAAGTGCCCATATCTCGCTTCCATTATGTCAATAGTAACCCGCCTATTTTCCAAGTAGCTCCAAAACTTGTCCTTTGAAAGAGCCATAGTGATATAAACCTGCATAGCAATGTTATAAAATATGAGTCTCCTAGAAGACTCAGTAAGCAACCTCTTTCTTCCCTGAAAGCTATCTTCATTCCTCGCTTTCCAAATAATCCAAAGAATATTAGAGGACATGCACAACCAAAATAGCTTAACAGTTTTCCCCATCTTTGTATTATGAATAAACAAAATTTTCTCAAGCAACAACTGCCCATTAGATGCCCATATATCTTGCACATTACAAGGTTTTTTTCCAAATTTCCTTTGCAAAAATGCATTCAAAGAAGACATGGTTAAGAGTTTCTGGAACTCTACATAAACTGTACACTATAATGTCATTAGTTTTGCATTTAAAGGAAAGTTTCTGTAAAATGAGGAGCCATCTAAAACATGCTTGTTTAGCTTCAATTTGTCTAACCCAGTTATTTATTTTTTATTTTTTCCATTGAGTTCTGTCCCATTGTAATTTCCAGGTTTGATTCAGGTGATTAGTCAAATCAATGTGTCTTGTTAGCATATTATAAATTCTTTAACCTTAGTCTTTCTTATGTTAGAGCCATTTCTCCATTGAAAATATTTAAATTGTTCAGAATCATTCTTGGTTTTCACAGGGAAGTTTATCCAATTACAAGCCTCTCTTAGGACTGTATATGTTCTCCAGTTAGAGGGGGGGGAGGTTAAATTCAATAGTCAATTCATTCTAACCCTTCAATTTTCCATCTTTCAAAATATCACTGAAATGTCTAATGCCATTGATTACCCACCATTTTGCAGAGCAACCTAGGATTAGAGCCAAGGGCCTCCCTTTGTGTTGCAGATTCCACCAGATAGACCTATGAGACTAGATAGTGCCAAAGTTACCATTGATGAACTCGTGATTATCTAGATTCTTTTTCATCACCTCCCAAGCCTTCCAGATTGTCCTAAAAACATTGGACCCTGTAGGTAACATAACCTCTTAGCTGCTAAGAATATCACTGATAGGAAAGGATCTCCAAGCCTTTGCACATTTAGGGACAACTCTGAGAATATTCTATCAGATTAGGACTTTCCAAGGTTCCTCCTCTTCCAAAGCTCCTAGAACCCACTTTGATGCTAGGGATATGCCTTGCAGTTTCAAGTCTTTCAACCCCAGACCACCTTTAGACTTTTCAATGGTGCACCAATCCTAGTTGACTACATGCCTCTTTCTCTTCCCTTTCCCATTTGACCAGAGAAAATACGAGCTTATTCTTTTCTGAATCTCATTAATTTGATATGAGTTAAAGAACCACACATAAGAAAAATAAATGTTGTAAGAAGAGAGAATCTTATGATAGATTTGTATCCAGCTAGCAAAAGAAAGAAATTTCCTATTCCACTTGGAGATTTTCTTTTCAATTTTATCTCGAATCCAAAGCCACATCTCCTTCAAATATGGTTCCACAACAAAGGGGATCCCAAGATATCTTACTAGTTTACGAGGACCACCCCATTGAAGCCCATATTACTAATCCAATCCGGGGGTCTATCCTTCCAACCCAGCAGCCAAGAATTAGAGGGGGCAAGCTTTGCACTCGAGGCCAAACATAAGATTTCCAATTTCCTCATTAGATTAGCAAAGTTCCATTCCTCCATCAATAGTAGAATGGAGGTATCATCAACAAATTGGAGATTGAGAAGTTAATTTTCAACTGGAAGCCTAACTCGACTTACCCTTGGAACTAAAGTATTCTCCCTCAGAAGATAATGAAGAGCATTAGAGGCAATGACAAAAAGTGTCAGGGCCAAGGGGAAACCTTGTCTTATTGATCTCTCCAGAGGGATCTCCTAAGTGGGAACACCATTAACCTCAACCTGAGTAGAGGAATCTTGGAAGAGTATTCTAACCATTTGATAGAAGGCTTTAGGGAAACCAAAGGCTTCCAACATTAGAAGCAAAAAATCCCATTCAACCCTGTCATAAGCCTTTTCAAAGTCCAAGAGCATCATTGCTACATTCTGATTTGATGTTTTTTCCCAATTCAAGGCCTCCCAACTGGCGATCAAATTCTCAATAATGTACCTTCCCTTAATAAAGCATGTCTGTGTAGAATTCATTATGGAAGAAAGAATTAGGGCTACACTATCAGCCAAAATTTTGGCCAAAATATTGTCGAAGACATTTAAAAGAGTAATGGGCCTCCAATTTTTTATCAGAGATCTATCACCATCTTTTGGAATCATTTTGATCACCCCTTTATTAATTTTTCTACCAAGGGACCCCTTCTCAAAGGCTTCCTTGTACACTAGAAGAAGATAATCACAAATCAATTCTATAAATTTTTTATAGAATTTAGTCGGTAGTCCATCAACCCCTGGGGATTTATCATCCTTCAGGGAGAGAATACCCTTTTAATTTCCTCTAGGGTCACCTCTTTCCCCAACTCCTTTGCCATGTCATCACTAATCTTCTTTGGGATGAGACTCTTAATATGCTCTCTAGCTCGAATGTTGTCTCTCATTTCCTTTTCTGAAGAGAAAATTCTTTTGTAGAATTGGAAGAAATGGCTCCTTATCTCATCTTGATTGGTCACTGGGGACCCATCCATAGAAATGAAATCAATCTATTCTCTGGCCTATTTTTCTTTAATATACTTGAAATTTTTTTTGGTACCTTTATCCCCATTTTCCAACCAGTTCATCTTAGCTCTTACCTTTAGCCCTTTAATTCTAATATTCTGGAGTCTTCTAAGTGAATCCTTGGCCATAGCCAATTCATTTATAAGGGATTCATTTGTGAGATTAGATTGCAACTCATTTTTAGCTTGGAGAAGGACCTCATTTCTGCGGCTATCTTTAGCCTTTTTCTTCCCAATTGTCTGGAAAAGAATTTTCCTTTTGTGTTCATTGACCATCTATCAATGGGAGAAATAGATTTGAACATCCATTTGTTAATTGGCCTAAGACACAATATAGCATTTCTATAGTCCATATCCTTCAGGAGACTAGTGTTAAGGCAGAAGCTGTTACTGTAACCAACAACCTTGGGTACCCCATCCCTCAAACATAATTTAGCCCTGATGGGATGATGATCTAAGAGAGTGAAGGGACAAACCTCAACTTTTCATCCATCTTTCACTAGAGAGGCCGAAAAGAAATCCTTGCTGATATAGAGTCTATCCAACCTACAATCAATTCTTCTACCTCCTTTTTGAGAATTGCACCAAGTAAACCAAATTGCTTGAGTATCCTTCTTCTAGCCTTCAATAGGGTCTTCAATCCTTAGTCTAGATTTCATCCTCTGCCAATAGAAACTTTCATTTCCTTTCCAATCACAACCTATCCCACCCCATTTATCCTCATCCTTTTCCAAAAAATTAAAGTCTCCTCTAATAATCTAGGGGATATCCTGCAATGTATAAAGCCAGTTCCAAAGCATGATCTTTTCTCTATAGTCATTGGGGGCATAAATTGAGAATAACTCAAAGTAGATTGTATCTTTCTTTATTATCACCCATACTGTCCTATTGCAGGGAGAGACCCCGAAGCTGATTACATGTTGGGACCATTTGTTTGCAAGCAAGAGGGCAACTCCCCCTTTACCTTTATCATGCTTAGTAATGTATTGTGAAGCATCTTTCCATATGACTCTTAGGATTTTTTCAAGGGTGAAACCAATAACTTTTACTTCTTGCAATAAGACAAAGTATTTCTCCTTTTTTTGAGCAAGGAATCTCCTTACCACATGCTTCCTATCGGGGGTTTCAAGTCCCTAGACATTCTAGGAAATACAATTAACCTCCATTAGATTTGATCATTAGGGGGGGTCCTTTGTCACTCCTAAAATTGTCAAAGCATTTAGGAAGCTTGGTTTTTGCTTCCACTCTCTTTGCATTAGCGGGGATGATCCCACTAAGCTTCTTTCTCTTATCCTTTTGAGGCTGGGTGGGATCTTTATCCAGTGGTGATTTACTAGTATCTAGACCTTTCTTCTTCCTATACCTTTGAGTCCTCCTCACTACAACTTCCATGGGGTTCTCCTTACCATCAGTGGTATCCTTAGTAGAAAAAAAACCTATATCATTTGTAGACTCCATGGATGATTGTGAAGAAAAACCATCAAAGCTCATCAGTCCACCAATAAGGTTAGGAAGATTCTCTGACACATTGGGGATCATAATATCATGCACTTTCTCGTTTCCCACTACAAAAGATATGGTTTTGTAAGTTATAGGAGTTTTTGATTTAATCCCCATGCCCTCCTCATTAGGGAGGGGGTCCAAACCAACATTATTGTTTTCAACAGGTCCCTCAATCTGGAGTAAATCTAGGTCCTAGAGACCATCCCTAGCTTCTAGAATTCTATTTTCAACCCTAGGGGTTTGTGCTGCCTTCTTACTACCATCATCTAGAAGGTGTCCTTCAAAATGAAAGTCTTCCTCATTACTTTATTTGAAGAATTTAGAATTAAAAGTGTAAATTTCTTTATCCTATTTATTCTTAGTGCAGTTAGAAGCTTTATTTTGTATTAGTTTTAGAAGAGCCAATTGTTGCGTATTCAATTTTAGATTAATTTCTAGCTTACCTGAATTCCTTGGATCTTTAGGAACGGGTTCCTCATTCCCTTTTGAGTGATCTTCATTCAAATTATTTCCTTCCTTTGAATTATTTCCTAATTTAGAGAGGAGAGAGGATAAATTTTCTTCAACAGTTGTTACTACATCATTATTCTTTATCAAATTGGAGTTCTCCTCTTGCGAGGGGTTGATCCTTATTGTTTTATTGAGATTAGAGTTTGAAAATATTTCATCAAGTTGTTGCGGGGTGGGGTCAGACTGCGTCGAGTCCCCAACATTTTTATCCTTATTTTTTACTTAGCCCTCCATTTTAGAGGCCTGTTTATTATTCCTACTACTACTTTTATTCATCCCACCATAGGCGGCTTTGACATTTGTTCTATTTCTTATTAGAGGGAAATTCCTTCTTATATTCCCTTCATGCCTGCACAAATAAAAAGCATTTAGCCCTCCTAGGGCTTCGATTTCACAACAAACATTGCCAGTTTTTAATTGTATTTCAATAACCTCCGAAAATTCTTTACCTGGAGAAAGGGAAACTAGAACCTGAGCATCAAAATGAGGGTGAGGGGTTTTGGTATCATCAAATTTTAACACACTTTCATATGGTTCTAGCAAAATTGGAACAAATTTCCATAGCCGAGGCAAGACATTTTTGATAGTTAACCATCATGGGATGGAGAGGGCTAAGACCTCCTCCTCCACGGCCTCTGAATTCCAAGCCAGGGCTTGAAAAACCATTGTGCCCACATTCCAAAATTTCTTTTTAATTACCTCCAACTATGAATTATGGTTGTTGAAAAAAATAACATATAAACCCTTCTGAACCATGTGGCAGTAATAAAACTGAAGCCCTAACTTTTTTTCCCACACATTATAGAACCATTCTTCCAAATATTTCCTCGCCGAAACCCTATTAGAGTCGATGACTACAAAGGAAATGGCAGTTTTTACTAGTCTATTATCCTCCTCTATAATAGCCTCATCCAAAGCATTATTGGGAATCAGAATAGCTTTCAGGGGAGAAAGCGGGGAATGCTTACCTCATCTTTCTCCACCATCCTCCTGGTCCTTGTCGAGCCCTCCAAGCAAAAACTTGGCACCCATTGGCAATCTTCTCTCGCCAGCGACAATGTTTCAAAAAGATTTAGGGGAGTCATGATTAATATACGGGATGGAGGCATTAATGTTTGAAACTCCCAGAGGATATGTATCCCCGACCATTAAATTCAAATCCTTCACAAAGAGCACACATATGGACTCACCTGGGTTAGGTCGTTAGCATGCCAGAACCGTCCCACAACATAGGCAAAACAAGAAGGAATCAACACCTCAACAAAAACAGGATAATCTGCAAGAGAATGAAAAATTATTATCAAACGTGGAGGAGGGCTAAGCCTCCTCCACGGAAGGGAGATCTCACACGCACATAGACCAAAGTTGTAGAGAACTTCAAACCCTCTCCTAATTTACCTAATTCAATGCATTAACCCTAAAAAAAAAAACAATATGTTTTATTTTCAAAAAAATTCTTTTGCTATAGAAAAATGTGGCTTGTCTATTTTTTTTCAGGGTGCTACCTTGAAGCCCATTCAATGTTGTCAAAAGGGATATATGTCAAGCTTCAGCCGGCCAAGAAATTTTCTACCCATAAGAATATCTTGGTGAAAAAGAATAGAATCATTGATACATTTATTAACATCACTTTACATAATCTTCACTCTTCAAGTAATTATGATACTAATGTTTTTCTCTCTTCCAATATCTCTCTTACTTGTGGGGATATCTTGGTGCAAGAGGATGCAAACATTGAAAATCATGTTTTTCCCTCTCCCAATATCTCTCCTACTTGTGAGGATATCTTGGTGCAAGAGGATGCAATAATTGAAACACCTTTTTATCCCTCTCTCAATATCTCTCCTACTTGTGATGATATCTTGACACAAGAGGATGCAAGCATTGAAGCTCATGCTTGTCCCTTTCCCAATATCTCTCCTACTTGTGAGGATACCTTGGTACAAGAGGATGTAACTATTGATATCCCATTGATAAAATATTATCAACAAATAATCAACTTAGTTGAAATTGTAAACTCATAACTAATTATATACCCTCCTTTTCATTTTACTCAACCTCAAACTACACCTACTCTAATTATTAGACTTTCTTTAGTCAACCTAAAAATCCTCTCATTATTGGACCTCCTTCAAACCAACCAAAACCTCTTGGTCATATCCTGAAATTTACAAAATAACTCACTCAAAAGAATTGTATACACCAAGATGTGTTGCAACGACCACATTATCATGTAGTTTCTCACACATATAACATCAAAATAATAAGTAACCAAAAAAAAATTTAAATCTCCATTCCATTTCCTCAACCATATCTTCCTCTCACATCTCATCTTCCTCAAAATAGTGACAAAGAGTATGAACTTGTTGAACAACTCCGTAATACTCTAGCTAAGATATCTTTTTGGTACTTAATTCAAAATTCACCTACCTACCATGGTATGCTCCAAGAGGGTTTTCAAAATATTGTTGTACCACCTTTAGTTAAGCCGAGTGATGTAGTAGCCTTATTAGATAGCATGAATCTAATAAACTTAGATATTGTATTCCTTCAACATGAATTACCTCCTTATGAAGTCTAATATAATGCTATAATGATATATATCATCATTAAATAAAATTAGGGTTAGGCGTACTCTCATTGAATGGATCAGGTCTTAATGCTTGTAACATTGATCTTCTAGATAAGCTTGGTGTGGATAAATATCTCATGAACCTAATAATATTTATGTTTGTGACTTTGATAATGTTGGAGGAAATCATTGGGTACAATTACATTACCCATTACAGTAGGACCTGTGACTTTACCTACCCTTATCCATGTCATGCCTAAACCTCTTTCATATAATCTTCTTCTTGGTAGACTATGGATTCATGCCATGAAGGGAGTCTCATCTACTCTTCACTATAAAATATAGTGAATATAATAATAAGGTACACATGATTAAAGTACATGTATACAATTATAATTTGTAGGTCAAACATAATATTTCTAACTCTCTTAGTACTTTGATTACATCTTCAAAAGTGAACCATCACCTTCCAATGATAATGATACTATGATTGCAATCTTGGATGATGATTGGGGTTCATTAAATTTTACATCTAATTTATTTGGGAGTATAAAAGCTCACCATCAAAGCTTATAGAGTCATACGTTTTTTCAACACAATCTTGTCTTTCCTCTTCTCAAATTGCAAATAATGATCACAATATGTCTTCCTCTTCAAATACATGTTTTGGTGACGATTGGGTTTCATTAGATTTTACACCCTCCTTTATAGGTGAAGGTAAAATATCACAATCTAAACCTAAGGAGTCTTGTGTTTCATTTTCTCAATCTTCTTCTACATCAAAAAATCCAAAAACATCATCCCATGATGGTAATGGGGGCTCTTTATATTTTGTCCCTCGTGTGTTGGAAAAATCTAATCCTAATAATTCAACACCTAAAAAGGGTTTTCATTCTTTCAAGATAATCAATTCTTCTTATAATCATTTAGACAAGACTCCTCCATCTAAGTTGGAAAAGCGTTATGGGTTTGGATATAAAATTCTTTCTAAACTTGGTTATAAGAAAAATATAAAACAAGGAGTTAAGGATCATACGAAGTCTACACTGTACCTTAAGGGTTTAGCTTTCCAACCTTCTCCTTCATCTATATCTCATACTCCATCATCTACTCTATTTGCAACTTCATATGGTAAGTGAGCAAGCTTTTCTTCACAAGAGAAAGAATTGTCTCCTAATCCTTATCCTCTATTTGAGCAAGATAATATATTATCAAGGATTCTCAAAGCCCAGTTGATTACTCTTCCTCCTCCAACATGTAATAAATTATATAAAAATCACTCATTTTATGCATTTCATTGAGTACATGATCATTCCACTGATGAATGCTAGGCCTTGAGTAATAAAATATAACTTCTCGATTGTGGTGCTATCACTCTTCCATGTGTTAATTCACCTACTCATTCTAAATACTAATCTCTCTTCTATGGTGTTGCTCCTCACTATGTGACATTTTACCTTTATATGTTTGCTCATTGCCATTCATAGTGGTACAATTTTATGTAACTATATTTCTTCTTATGATAGTGACAAAATAGTCTTTAGAATGATTGTCCTTGCCTTTACACTTGGGGGAAAGGATAGCTAGTTTTAGGATGTGTGTATTCTTTTCAAAGATTCCCACTTCCCCTTATTTTCCTTAAAATATCAACGTAGCAAGTATACTGACATTTTAAGGGGGGGCATTATCACCCTATCCATTTTAGTGATGTCTTGTGAGATTTGAATTATTAACATACCCCTTTGGTGGTTGTTTTGTTTATAATGCTACCTGATGCATGGTTATCAATTCCTCCCCTATGATGTTAAGCATTGATTCATCCCTCATGATATTAAAATTTTATGTGCTCCCTAAAGCATGATTTACATAGACCTAGCATAACACAACTTTCTAGGCTTGTAAAACCAATCAATTGTACATGGACACCTAGCATAACATAACTTTCTAGCCAATAGATCTATGCAACTCATCAATTTAGTATTTTTAGATGTGCATGTTGTGAATTCGATGAATGATTCTTGGTAATTGAGACAACCTTATAGATTGAGATCTCTTCACCTTATTGACTCAAATATTTAGTTTTTCATGGACTAACATTTGTTGTTCTATATTCCATGTGCATGTTACATTTTCTTGATGTGTGTATTATGTTTGCCTCATGTATTTTGCATGTTTTATTTATGTATTTAGTGTGTATGATCCATTTTTTCCACGTGTTTTACTTGTGTATTCCTTGTATGCATTGTGTTTGATTTATGAATGCTTTGTGTATTCTTTTATGTATATATATATTCCATTGATTGGTCATTGAATGCTTTATGTATGAATGGATCTTGCTTTGTCTTGCATGCAATATGTCTAATTCATTTTTGTCTTAACATTGTGGATTGATGGGATCCTAATTTGGGGGCTTACACACCCCTCAACTTCGTGTCATCTTGTCTCTTCAACATTATAATAAATAAATCTATCCTATCCTTACTTTAGCGTGAGAATGAGCATAAGTAAGTTCACACTCTCACTAAAGTGGGGCTAAATATAGCATCGTAAATTGTCACCCTTAACAATTTCACACTAGTTTTGGCTCCCTCTACGTGTCTCGACCTAATTATGCTCTTAAATTGCCCATTTATGGTCATCTTTAAAAAAATAGAATTAAATTGGGGATATTATTATTTAATATTTATTTAACAACACTTAAAGGCCCAAAATAGGTCTAGACTAGGGCACTAGAACCTTTTCCAACCTATTTTTTCCCCCAATTTAAATATGTCATTGTCAAAATTTTAACATTTAAAAATCCAATTTCATTTGCCGATTTTTGATAATTAATTTTGCAAGAAATAAATAAATGCATATAAATATAAGTCTTTTTCACCATTTGAAATCACAATTGA